>JACDJE010000007.1:3828656-3851373 GCA_016647715.1 Pavo muticus
AAAAAAAAAAAAAAAAACTACAGCTCAAAATGTTTGCTTTATAAGAAAAGCAGAATGTGGAAAATGTGAATTGGTGCCATATAGAACACCTGGAAGAGGAAACAGTGAAGGAGGCAAATGTGGGGAGGAGAATGGTAAAATACGTGGGGCACTGGCCATAGGAAAGCCAAGGAAGGAGAGTGCAGAGGAAAGAAATCTGAATAAAGAAGAACATGAAAGTGAAGAATTGCAAGGGACCTGGGGTAAAAGTAGAAAAACAGCCCAAAGAAGCTGCCAGGTATGCAGACCAATCAAATTACATGGATCTGTGTTTGTTTGGCCACATCTCCTACCTATCTGCTCTCGGCTGCTAGTAACTACTGAGATCACTCCCTCAGCAACCTACATCCACCAGTGGATGTACAAGAAATGCAAAGAACAGAAAACTGAATGAGTAGGAAAGTTCAGCTGCCCTATTTTGCTGGCGGTGCTCCTCCTAATGCAGCCTAGAATACCCATAGACCCCAAAGCACATTGCTAGCTCATGGTCAAGCTGGTGTCCATCAGGACGCCCAGATCTCTTTTTGCAAAGCTGCTTTCCAGTTGATTGTCCCCCACGGGTAATGGGTAACTCCTCTTCAGCCACAGGTCTTTGTGTTACAAGTAACTATTTGTCTTTGCAGGACAAATAACTAAATAAAATGCCTAACTTGTATATTCAACTTGCTTTAGGTGGTTGGAACATGGATTATTGCATTTTATCTCCTTGGCACAGTAGCAGGTGAGATACATTTTCTATACACATTCTCACTAGAAGATTATTTTTGACAAAATAATATATAGGAGATAATTACTAATGTATTTGTTTAAAATTAAGTTGTGGTATGATTTATGTGCCAGTGTATGGCAGTGTCTATTACTATGCATGGAACAGATGCTAAAGGCTCCACCTCATTTCAATTTTCTTAGAATAAAGTACACAAAACTTTGTGCCCAAATTTCACAGAGTAGAATTGCACAGTCACGTGCCCTCATTCTATCAAGACAGTGCACAAGTTGCCTCTACACATTACAGCTGTTAACAAAGAATGACTCAGCAACAAGATACTTAACACAGACGGTGCTAAGAGAAAAGCTGAGCTTAAGGGAGCAAGAAACCTGTTCAATCAAGAAAATGCTAACACATTGAAAGAAACAATCATCTCATTCATTATACAAGGCTGCTGCATTGATATCTGTTCCTACAATGAAGCACAGTGTTCATGGGCAAGAATGATGCAGGGGCAATTCTAACACACATCCCTTAAAATATTGGATTTTTTTAAATTTTGATTTAATCTTTTACAAGACAAGAAAATCTGTTGGACTTGACGACCTTCAAAGGCCCCTTCCAATTCTAAGGATTCTACGATACTATGAAAATGGTGTTTAAACAGTATCTGGATCCTTGGTTGGATTATCTTCAAATTATTTAACTCCCCTTGTGTTGCCCACCTCAGGCTACATCCATAAAGGAAACAAAAAAAAAATCTCAGTTTCAAAATTAACCATAAAGTGAAATCCTCGGTTTCCCACTCTTCAGACTTTTACTCAAAAAACACAGACAGTGGAGTCACCAGCCCTGGAGGTGTTCAAGTAATGATTAGATGTGGCACTGAGGGATGTGGTTAGTGGGCATGGCGGGGATGGCTCCATGGTTGGACTTGATGATCTTAGAGGTCTTTTCCAACCAGAATGATTCTATGATTCTACATTATCTGCCTGTAAGAGTCCAAAATTCAAAGCAGTTCTTTCTTCTACTCTAGGTGACGAAGTTTGCTACCCCAGGCTTGGCTGTTTCTCAAATGACCCACCCTGGTCTGGGATACCAGGGAGACTTCTGACAGGTTTGCCTGAATCTCCTGAAGAAATGAACATCAGCTTCTCTCTCTACACCAGGGAAACAGGAAATAACTCACAGGTGACATTTATTTTTAACTTCAAGAACTGTCTAAAGCTACAAATGTTTATTAACTTGTTAAAAAAATCTACAGCACTCAACATAGGAAAATGAGTCAAAATGAGAAGATAGACTGAAGCTATAGTAATGAATAAACACTGAAGTTTTTGGGGATAAAGCTTGAAAACAAAATGTGGTGAAGGAACTCAGAAGTTCAACAGCTTTCCTGGTATTTTCTTGCATAAGGATGTGGCAATTTTTGTACAGTGTCCAAGGCCACATTCTTCCCACAATCCAAGGGATTGTACACCCTTACCCACCTCTCTCTATGCTGAAGTTAAGACAGAACCACTCAAATTGCCTATGCCCTGAAAATCTGAGCTAAGCAATGTGTAGGAATTCTAAGATGTGGGGCTAGGACCACATCAATTCAGCAAATGCATGCAAAGCTGCTGAATCCCTTGCAGACTACCAGAGCACGCATCCCTTGTGCTGTGCAGGAATGTTTATGATTCCTCTGCTGTGAATTACAAGGGCAGAACTGCCTCAGGCACCACAGCTCTCAGCAATCCTGGCTGTCATGCCAAGAGTCCAGCTCAGCTTCTCTAAAGGAGAGAAGTTAAACCTGTAGTAAATTTTTACGACTTGCAGAGTAGGGACGCGTGAGCACACAGCACGCACTCAGCAATGGTTACTCATGCATCTTGGCTGTTGATAAAATAAGTCAAAATATACCTTGTACTACTTGCCAGCCACTGAACTTCAACATATCTCCGATCTAGGGCACAGCCCTTCCACACCCAGGCTCCCCGAGCTCACACCACAGATACTGCATTTGTTTGGATACAATACAGATAGTCAGAGATCATTCAGAGCAAAAAGAAGATGTATAATTAAGCAGCTGGCAGCAATTTGTAGTGGGCCAAGGTCAGTTTCACCACTGCTGCATGCAGCTCTTGCATGATATTCTTTCAGCTTTCCTCAACTGACAGGAAAAAAAGAAAAAGAAAAAAAAGAAATAGAAATAAAACCTGCACAGAGAAACAAGCTGTTTCCTAAGTGTAGAGCTAGCACATGGAAGCCAAAGCTCAGGTCATAAAAGGGCAAACAGAACCAGGATGCATGGAGCTTTCCAGGAGAGCTCAACCAACTCAGGCCAATGGGCATCATGATATACCACACCACTTACAGGCTGTTTCATATCCCCAATATGGAAGTTATTGCTGCACTAAGGGAAACAAATTAGAGTAACAGAAACCATATGGGCACAGCTTCTTCGGAAACGCAGTGGAACTAAGAAAGGTGAGATAGGAGATCCCTAGGACTCTGCACATTCAAAGCAGATGTGAATCCTACTAAGCACGACTTAGATGGTATTTTAAAAATATTTAAAAGCGTTAAACAGATACAAGAGCTTGACTTTTTTGTTTGCTTGTTTACACACAGGTGATCTCGGCAATAAACTCCTCAACCATCCAAAACTCACATTTTTCCCCACGTAGGAGAACCTCCTTCATCATTCATGGATTTAGCAGCACAGGAAAAAAAGGCTGGGTGGTAGAAATGTGCTTGGTATGAGACAGCGTTCTCTCTTTTCTATCAGTGGTTGTATTTACATTCTGTCATTATGACTTAGACACTAAGGTTCACCTCCTGTTTTGAAATTCATTAAGTAGTAGTGGATACCAACAAAAAAATTACCAACCAAAGCCAAAATGTTCCCATTCTGGGTGGTGCTGCACTGCCAAGGCTTCTTGGTCATCTCTAGCATTATGCTACTCCAGAGAATTTTCATCCCCCAAGCACTACAAATGAGATCAAAGCAGCAAACTGAAAGCAGATGTCCTCTGCCTCTACGCTGGTGTCACAATCAGATTAGACAGGCCAATTCACTGTGTCTCCTATTGGGAACCACTGAACCATCTTTCAGCCAAAAGACCTTTCTAAATTCTTGTACTCCTCAAGTTTCAGTCTACAAGCACTCTTCTGCTTCAGATGTATTCAGGTGACAGCAAAAGAAAGAAGGGGAAAGAAGGAAAAGAAGCATATTTCATATTTCAAATATGAAACGTGGAAGCTACAACAAACCAGAGCTGCTGCAGTCTGGCCAGCAGAGGATACAGTGTCAGAGGATACAGAGAATACAGTCAGCCTTGGCTCTGACAAAGCAGCAGTGTCTTTTGCAATTTCTTCTTTATTAGCATTAGCAGAGAAAAGGATAAGATAGAAAAAGACCACTGCTAAGTCACAGCTCTGCAGCACTATTTTGTTCATAAATCTATGATAACTTTTAATCCGGAATACCACATTTCCAAATTTTCCTGTAGACAGTAAACAGTAATTCTATCTGCCTCACTAGAAACCATTTCATGGTATGCCTAGAGGAGAGGATGGAGTCCAGGGCTGAATATTCTACTACTCCAAGGTTCTGCTTTTCTTGTCATTCACCTTTAACCATTTAGCAGGGATTAATTTTTCTTTCTGCTCCTTATTCTTTCTAAAATTTTAAGTAAGCCTTAATCATAGAAATCTACAAGTGCACACGTTGATAGATGATTCTTATAGTGGAAAAAAAACAACCATTTCTGCAAGATTGTGGCCACTGCAGAAGTGAGCATGCATTAACTGTCTGCTGAATTAGAAACCTTTTAGTTTGCTTTGACCCATTCCAGTCTGACATCCCTTTCTCAGCGTTAAATACATTTGGTAAACAAGTTGACTTCCTATACTATTTAGTTAAGATACAGATGACCCTCAAAAAACTGCACATAGCAGCTACTGTGTAGTTGTGTGGCTTTTCCAAGTTGTTTAAAATATGTATATCAGTAGCTTATAAATTAAAACAACATTTTTGATTATAGTCTTTCAAAATTGAGGCACTGGGAATGAATGGCTTATTATATTGTTTTATTAGAAGAATCATTTCAGTGTCACATAGGCTACAGTGAATAATTCTGTTCAGTAAAGATTGAGAAATTGTGTGAATATATTACCATTTTATGTTTATTCTGATATAGGCTTAATCCTTGCTTGCTATTTTATATTTCTTTAAATACTTTGCTTTATGTGCTCCCACATCAGCTGCTACTGGAAGTAGAAAACATGAACTGCATTGCTGTCGATTGGAAAGAAGGTGCAAAAGGCACCTATGTCTGTGCAGTGAACAACATCCGTGTGATTGGGGCTGAGGTTGCTTATTTCATAGAAACTTTACAGGTAAAAAATACAGCTTTACAAGCTACGATTGTTAAGTAGATATAGCGGGGTGAAGATGATTTGCTTTGATTTCGAGCTTTGCCTAGTATGGCCAGCCAGTGCTTTAGGAAGAGCTGTACAATGCACACAGTTGAGATCTAGCTAATTCTACTCATTATCAACTCCATAAGAAGTTCTCACAGCCACAGAAGTCTACGTTCAAGCTTAATGCGGTTGAAAAGAGGTGCCAATTGATTAAGGACCAGTAGGTGGCAATATCTCCCCATTTCCACACGATGATACAGGTAAGAGCATTCGGTGGAAATGAGGCAAGATACGTTCAATGTTTACAAGAGGTTATGTCAGAATAATACACTCGGTTATAGGTAAATCAGCATCTCAACAGCACTGAAACAAGCAGGAGCTAGAAGCACCACAGAGAACCACTTGCTAATGCCATATTAGCTGTCTACAGGCACAGTAAATTGTCCTGCTACTTTCTAGTTGTGAACTTCATGTTCACTTTTACACACACAGCACAGAACTGCTCAATTGCAAAGTTTAAGAAAACCAGCACTTCCCTCTGTCTTCAAATAGACTTAGGACTGCTGAGATCAGACCCCTGCTTGGCTGCAGACTTGATGCTAGTCAGTAGGCATTCATCTTATGTTGTAAGGGATATTCCAGAGACTGAAGGCAAAGTATTAACTTTAAGAACACCTCAGTATCACAGAACACTTCTCCAGAGGCCACTGACAGACAGTCTACTGTTTCTACCTAGGGAGCTCTAATAACTAGCCTTACACCTTTGTTTCTCAGTCCTCCTTCCTGGTGAAAAGTCCCAGCTCACTGAGTCCAGTTTCTCATGGGATCTCTCCATCTGTCTCTTTTCATTTAAGATCTCCATTACTGCACCAACTTGCAGTCTAGACCTCTTTTTCTTCCATTAAAAGACTGCATAAATGATCTCTAGTTCTTTTCCTAAATTTACAAACTTCTAGAAACTTAAGAAAAGTTAAGCTGCATTGTAAATATATGAACTGCAGCGAAGAGTATTCAAAGGATTCTGTCATCTGTTGATAAGCATAGATGGACTGATAGTAAAGATCTGTTTTTAGTTCAGTACATACATTACAAAACAAACAGCGTAACAAGATCATACAGCTAAGCAGCCAATACTTGTTGACTTTGAACATCACAAACCCAGCATATGCCTGTATGAAATGTGTTCCCTGCAGGCAGCATACACGCTGATTAGCTTCCACTTCTATCTTCAAAGCACACGTAATACATCAGAATTGCAAGTCTCGCACAGGTGACACTTGGCAAAGGGGAGAATGCTTATCAATCCCCTAAGCTGGTCAGCAAAAATCCCTCTGAGTGACACGATCACATTTTCTAAGCAGACAAACGAGAGAACAGACATTTAATGAGAAACTGCTCCATAACCAACTCACTGAAGAGAAAGCAAGATCATAGTGATGGAACTTAAAATTAGGGGTTAATCCAATTGAGAAAGGTTTGTATTTTGTTATCAAGGGTGACTGAACATGTAACCATATACCAAGGCTATGATAGTGAATCCATCATCACTAGGCATTTAAAATTCTAGATTGGACCTTTTTCTAGTAAGTCTTAGGGTAATTAAAACAGTAATTCTCTCAAGGAATTCTCACACTGTTGGCTACGCAGGAAGTGAGCCTAGAGGTTCCCAATGGCCCACAGTGTCAGACACCTCTTTACTTGCTATTAAAAGCCTGTGTTCTTGTCTCCCCCCCACCACCACCACCTTACTGATCAGAAACTCTTCAGATACTCCCCTCGTGAGATCCACTTAATTGGGCACAGCCTGGGTGCACACACAGCGGGAGAGGCGGGCAGAAGGGTCCGAGGTATCCGGCGGATCTCAGGTAGGCTGTTCCTTGGGATGCACACCTAACGGGATACACTTTGGATAGAGAGAAGCTTGTAGCATGCTGGTCTACAGACCAGAATGAAATCATTGGTAGTGCTGCAGACACCGTATGTGAGTAAGCAGACCTTAAGCTTCCCAAAAACAAGGGTAAATATTATTTTTCTTAGTGAGGTTTAAAGCTCTTTAGGAGAAAGGCTCTTCTTTAGTATGTTTGCAGCGTTACTGTCATCCACCAGGCTGCATCCAGCACCACGCAAAGACAAGCACCACATCAAAAATCTTTAGTCTTCCTATTCAGTATGCTTGGCAAGCCAGTAATAAAACCACTGGTAACTGAATTCTTCCTTCGTAGTAATATGATGCCATTATATACTCTATTGGAAAATGTTTTGCTTTTACTGGGATGAGTTTGCAGGAAGGTTCACAAACCCATGTTACTGCAAAGTCGGTTCAGTCGAGCTTACAGTTCACATTGTTATTACTCAACATGCCTTGTGTAAGGTTGAATATCTGACATTGTAAATTGTCAAAAAACATTATCATGCAATATCTCTCTTGCAATAAATGTGGGGTGCTTTTAGGCTTGGACCCTGCTGGGCCCTATTTTGAAGGCACTCCTGCCGAGGTAAGACTGGATCCTACAGATGCCAACTTCGTTGACGTTATTCACAGTAATGCTGCTCACTTTCCTGCCACAGGTAAGTGCTCACATGCAAGTAGCTGCAGAGACAGGAATACCACAGAGATACCCTGAGACACTGACACCATCATGTGTGCTTCTTAGGGTTTGGAATGTATAACACCACTGGTCACCTTGACTTTTACCCAAATGGAGGAACTTTAATGCCTGGATGCAATGATTTACTTCTAGAAATGAAACGAAGCGAATTTGAAGCTCTAATTGCAGGTGAGCATGCATTCCCAACACACTCAGTATTCTATTTTCATGAACTGTGAAAGCCTCTATTCTTCTGGGAGAAAACAAAATTGAACAAAATTGATTTTTTTGCCTGTTTACTCATAAGTAAGAAGAGGAAATAAGAAATAAAATCAAGATGAGAATGGTGCTACTCAGGGAACCCTGCAGGGCAAGAGCAGTCAGAGGTATCACACAGGCCAGGGTTTTGCTTCTGCAGTTTGAAATCAGACCTGCAGAGCATGTAAAAGTAGGGATTTGGGAGTACACAAATCCAGCACTCTGATGGTGTTTCCAGCATATGCATCCCAGGCCAAGGGAGGTGGCATGGCTGAACCTGCATTGTGATTCTGCCTGAGACTCCATCAGGCTTTTGAGTGATGGGCAGAAGAATTCTCTTTGTTCTACAAAGCTTTTTAAAACTGTACTTAATGCAACTCGCTGCAACATCATATGTACAGACTATATATATATGAATTTATAAAATACATGTATAAATACATATGTATACCTTACTAGCCCACACTGCTGTTCTATTCCATACCTCATGGTAAGGCAAGTGCAAGTGTTGTACAGGATAACAGAAAGTTGTTTCATGGATGCTCATAAATTTTGTCCCAACAGACACTACAATCTTTGGGAGCTGCCATCACTCACGCAGCCATGAGTTTTACTTTAAGAGTATCCTCTATCACACTGGATTCCTTGGATATCCCTGTGAGACATACGAAGACTTTAAATCAGTAAGTATATCAGCCTGGGAACAGAAGACATGTAAAGAAAATTATCAAGATAGATCACACACAGCACACCTGAATGTGAATAATTCTGCTCTTGTGTCACTTAGCTAAAAGAAGACCTGAGCTCAAACACCAACTCGAGCAGTGCAGGCCAGCAGGAGGAGGCACAGCACACAGCACCTCTATCAGCTCTTCCACTTTGGGGAATTAATCTTAAAGTATAGCTGATACCACCGAAACAGGGGAAAAAATTAAACCCTATGCAATTCTCAGCCTATATGCAAATAGCATATAGGCTAAATACATGGGTTGCTCTGAAAATAATGCCTACTATTTGATACTAATGCATACTATCTCCATGGAAACTACAACAGATACAAGGAGCACAATCACACTATTTGATAGAGAAAATTCTCAGCTGGAAAACAATATTTTTCAACACAGTCAGCACCATTAGCCAGTTCACACAGATAAGCATATGGAGATGCTCTTTATTTTGTGGTGTGACAGCTGTGCACAGCCATCTGGAATGTGGCTTGTCTTTCATGTCGCTGTCACCACTGCTGAAATGGACTACCCACTCCTCACTGTGCTCACATCCACTGTTTGGTCTCCAGAAGCATTCAGCAAGTGTTGGTAAATGTCAATGGCTGCCATTTTTTCTGCATGGAGGGTTTCACTTCCACTCCATTGCTTCATATGCACTTCCATATCAGAAACCATTGTGTCAGACTGCCCCTCTGCTGCCATTGGAATATTGGTGGGAAGGTTCAGCCTCTACTGCTATACCACCAACATCCTCCTCTGGCATCATGGGCCAATATAATACAATAGTAGCCATTACTTTCAGAGCAGCCCTCATACATATGATCCTTTTATCCCCCATATAGCATAGCAGACAGACAGACATGTACTCCTCATTAACTGCTGCTCTTATTTTTCCTAGGGAGACTGTTTCCCATGTCCCAAACAGGGTTGTCCAATGATGGGGCACTAAGCTGACAAGTTTCCATATAAATTGAAGAGAGTAAACCAGAAGTATTTTTTAAACACAGCAGCAGACCCGCCTTTTGCTAGTAAGTGCAGAACGTCTGTTACAGTTATTCATGTTGGAAAAGTGATTGCCTTGGCAAGATCTATAGTCATGCTCTTCTGTCACTTCCATAAACATTGGCTGAGACGTCTGACTGAAAAAAAATGCTGTATTATCAAAATTCAAGACTTTCATTTGCCGACACGAATGAATTCTGATTAGGAAAACAACTTTCCAGGATGCTAGCAATTTTAGATCTCTCCTATCGATGACAATCCAGTTTTATTCTGCTTTTTTTTTATTATTATTATTTTAATGCAGGTTGGAGACAAAAAGTATTTATCAAACTGTCTGGAGTAAAAAAAATGAGGGGGGACATAAACCTGATATTCCATGACACAGAGGGGAATACAAAAGAATATGAAATTGCCAGGTAGGATAAATTAATATTCCTCTATAGCATTGAATGCTACTAACATTAATATCTAAGCAGTGCAAAGCCTTATTTGTTGCACAGTCTTATTAACATTCGGTATGAAAATAAGCTATCATGTAGATAAGATCTGTAAGGGCAGAAGGGTAGCTGTGACAAGAAGTAGAACTCACTTTCTTTTTCCATGAGCTCTGTGATTTTACAGTAAAATAGGAACCCGATCTGAAAGGAGAAGGGTCACATTTCTCTGAATGGCTCATGAAACGAAGACAGACTGCACCCTTTCTACTTATGTCATTCTGGCTGTGATCACCTGTTTCATACGCACGTTAGCGTGAGGCTCCCACGCTCACTTGGACTGCATCACACACTGATGTGTTCTCCCCATGTGCCAGTAACAGACCCCCCGACCTGCCAGTAGCTTGCTGCATGAACTCACACAAAGCAAAACCATGCCTGAGCTCATCAAACATGCAAGGTGGAGGTGCCCTTCCTCCGTAGGATTTACTAAAAACTATCGCTTTCACCTTGATACAAATGGCACGTTTATGTGGGCTGCACAGTGCTGAGGACACAGACTGCTATGGCCATCCCAGCTCTGCCTGGATCACGTCCTGGTGGTCTCCTGCCACATGCCCATTGAAGCTTTTTGTCCTCTCCCTGCTCAGAGCATGCCACAGTCCTCGTCCAGTGCCTGTGCTGCTGAAAAGAACAGCAAACGTGCAAATTTCTTTGTAACAAAGGGGAAAAGCTTAATTTTGTGGCAAATTCATTTTAGACCAGTAGGTCCTATATCATTACATCATTGCTGTCTGCATTCTATTTCCAGCGGAGTCCTCTCTGGTGACAAGGTTTATACAAAATACCTTGATGTTGAAATTGACCCCCAAAAAACTAAAAAAGTTGAATTTCTTTGGAATAAAACCATATTCACTCTGCTCTGGGCAAGAATGGGAGCAGAATCAGTCAATATAATTCATGGAGAAGATGGACGTTGGTAAGTATGTGCTTTTAACAGATCAGCAAGAATAGGAAGGGAGCTCAAAACTCTGAGAAATAGGATTTTAAAATGGTCTTGATAAATTGGACACATGGTTTGCAATCAGCAGCACAAACTTCAGTACTTGCAAGGACAAGATACTGCTCTTTGGACAGAAAGTGAAGTGTTCCAATACAAAACAGTGAATAACTGTCTGGAAAGGAATCCATCAGTAAACAATTTAAGGAGTATGCTGTGCCACAGCAGAACAATTACAAACCAGCAAGTCTCATTCCCAGGTGCATTACTACACCGTACAGAGGATCCAGAGAGTGATTATTCTAATTTAATTGGCTGGGCAGAGAATGTAACCAGGAGTAGGATCATGTATGATGCACACAGATTGAAGTCCAGATAAAGAGCAAGAAGAAGAGATTTAGAAAAGACTATCTGCATAGAACAGGTGGAGGAAGTGTACACCTCAAGAAAAAGAAGTTGAGAGTGGGGCATAAAGACAGATGGACAAGTTGTTTGTGAAAAACCACACTGTACTGTTTCACGTGGCTACGGGTTTAGGTCAGGAATTGATTGGTATATTTTACAACAGAAAAAAATAAATGTTAGATGTCAGTAAAATCTTTCTTATCATTTGTCCTTGGCATGGATTATTTAGATAAGGTCCCCCAAAAAGCTGGGGCAATCTAGTGAAACAGATGGCCTCAGTAGATGGGGCTTAACAAGGTGGCTTTCTGACTCCTTACCTAGAGGTCTACTTCTGTAGACCTCTATCTACTTACCTTGTGAATCTCAAGATGAATTACATCTTTCTACCAAAACCCAAATTTTACAGCTTTTCCCCAAAAGAAGGAAATTCACCTTGTCACTGCTAGTATGTGAATGCCAATAGGCTTTTAGGAAGGCTTACATGGGATTATGGAGCAAATTAACCTCAAGGTGAGAGCTGACGTCTTTTCTCTGCCTTTCCCTTGATCAAAGTTTTTTCCTTCCCAGGTCAACTTTCTGCGGCCGTGGAACAGTGACATATGGAGTTCCCCAGCTACTTACACCTTGCTAGAGGTCACCAAGAGCAGCTGTTCTGTACACCACAGCTGAGTAAACGACCAATGTGCATGGCAATGACGATATACAAGGCTATTAAAGCAAATTCTTAAGCTGACTTGCTTCTTTAATTTTGACAAATTAATTTGGAAATTCTGAATTTTTTTCAAGTCAAATTCAAATTTATTGCACTTCTAAGTATGGAAGCAACTGAAAATCATGTATACTTTTAACACCACCACAGTCTCACTCTAATAGTATCCCAAGAAAAGTAGGTAAAGACTTCATTTGAAATGTATTTTGCAGGTTGGGAGAGTGAGTAGGAGCTTACTCCATCCATGCTGTGAACACCCTGGTACTGCAGTGCCTCCAGGAATGGGGACTGCTTCTCAAATTTTTGGCTAAGACAAAGTACGGTATCCATTAATTGAAATTTAGGTTCATATGATGCTGTTCTGTGGTCAAATGTTTGAGAAAAACGGATGAGCTAGTTCAGATTCCTGCATATATTTATATATATAAATAGAGAGAGTGAATACATTATTTCTTCCAGAAAGTTTTGTATTTAGCATGATATGTTTGACCAAGCCATTTTTAACTTGAAAAGTACCCAGACCTAAGAAGCAGACTTTGAGTAACAAGACTTTGAATAACCCCAGGCTTTGTAAACACTGGGACTATTTCACATTGAAGCAAACACTGCAGTTCTGCAAAGCACAGTGTGCATGAGCCACCTGGGGCTTTGGGAGACCAAGGCAGTTGGTATTTTTCCAGTACAAAAACCAAGTTCAAAGGAAATGACTAGGAAGAAAACGAGTTAATCTTTTATTCCCTCCCATTTCCCCATTTTGAGAAGCAATGCACAAGCTAGATAGACTTCCATTAAATGTCAATAGAAATACAGTATTTTGAACATATGCAGTGAGTATAAATATTTGAATGAAAACTTCAAAAAAAAAAAAACAACCAAACACAACCCAACAACACTTGGTATAGTATTCTTGCCTAAACACTAACCTAACAAAATTAAAAGTACAGTTAAACACAAGTCTGATGTTCAGCCAAGACAGATCTGCAGCCGTCAGTGCTGCAAATCCCTCAGGCCTAGCAGGCGGCAAAGGAAGCATGAACAATGCCAGGAAGGCCCACACCACATTCCAGGAGTGAGCTGTGGCCTTCCTGCAGCATGTGAAATCCATTCCTCTCATGGATCTGCTTCAGGCCCTCTTCCTATTTTAGATACCAGCATCTTCCACACTTGAACATAGCTGGGTCTTTATTTGCCACTTGCTTTCTCAAAAGCCATCCTTCTGACAGCCTCTGAACTGAGAGGCCCCAAGTGCCAGAGCAGCTCTACAGAGAGCAGTGGCTGGGCCACAAGATAAAGGTTTGTCCAGTTTTTCAGTTTGTCACATTTTTTTCACCTAGCTCAAATCCTTTCCATTAGCTCATACATTAAATTGGAAAGACTGTTCCCACCTCATTTTGAACAATTATTTAGTTCTAGCAGGACATTTGATGATTCTTCTGCATCACTGATAGAAACATGCTTAACAAAAAATTGCTTCCTCAATCAAATATTAAACACTGAGATCTAAGTAATTAAACACTGAGTATCAGAAGTAATGTTTTGGAAAAAAAAATTAAAACTTTTAAAGAAATGGAACCATAGAATCATTTGAGTTGGAAGTCCAGCTCCCCTGCAATGAACAGGAACACCCATAGCTCGATCAGATGCTTAGAGCCCCATCCAGCCTGACCTTGAATATCTCCAGGGACAGGGCTTCCACTTGTATGGACAGCACTTGATACGCATGCACACAGCTGGTATCCAGTTGGTCTTTCCCTGAGACAGAGATTAGGGAATATCTGCTCTTGAAAGTTATGTGGTAATGTAAGAACAAAAAAAAATGGACACTTGCTAGGTGAAAAGTTGCTCTGTTTTTTTCTTTGTTTTTGTCCACTTGTGCCGTTTTCCTAGGGATGAACAATGAACAAGCCTAAGGGGTTCCCAGATCCAGGACTGCACATTTGCACAGGCTGCTTTTCACCCTTTAGTTGATGTCTTTAGGAGATTAACCGTTTTGTAATACTGCTACAAAACACAAAGCAGTCAGATCCCAGTGTCTGGGTGAATTTTGTGTGTTATTGGTATATATTTGCAGCATGGTTTCTGGAAGTTCATTACTTAGACAGACGTTTTCACAAAACTTGGGTTATAATGGGAGTATATGAAGCATCCAAAGGGGCTGACGCCCATTCCTTCTACATCCCAGAACTTCAACACGGAAACAAAACAGACACCGGGAGAAGATCAGACTCTTCCATTAGGAGACCTACAGACAAATATTCCTGATGGAACAAGGCTTCTCTGAACAGAGTTGATACCAGAAAGTGGGCACAAAAGACCCAGAAGGACAGGACCATTCCAAACATACAGTCACTTGATACGTGTTAGAGAAGCAGTCTTAAAAGCTTATCATCTAGTAGACCCCCACATCCCAGCTACACAACACTAAAAACAAAAGCCTTCCCAGCTAAGAGAATCCAGTTCTTCACAACATAAATTACTGCTTGGGAATTGCTCTACATCTGGAGCAACAGTCCCTTTCTGGGTTCCAGCACATCAACTAAAGAAATCCACGTTCGTCAGTTTTGGACTTCACAGATAAATCAGCCACTAAAGACATTTTCCGGTTTAGATATAAACTATAATCTGAAATAAACAAATTTTACTATCTTTCTAGGAACGCTTCCAAGGATACAGCAAAGTATAAAGTACATCTGAAGTTTGCCCATTAGTGCATGAACTTTCTAGTCTGCACAGTAAGTAATCCAGGTTTGGTGGAGATTTCTTTATCCTGTCAGGTGAATGGCTTAAAGGGGAACGGTAGCATATGTAGGTGTCCTTATGTTAGTTCTAAATTAGCTGGCATACAACCTAGTAGCAGGACAAAAATCACTCTGGGCTTGAGCCATGCCACTAGTAGATTTTGCAGTACCATAAGCTCTGCTGGAGCCAGGTAACATAAAGCTGACTCACATGTCTCACGTGTGGCAGTCATAGGTATAGGTTGCAGGGAAGAAAGATCAGGGCCCTTTTCACCATGAGAAAAATCAGCACCAGAAAGACAGGTGGACTTGGTAATCAAGCAGGTTCGCAAATCCTAGCTGCTTCTTTTTTCTGCTGTTCTAGATGCTTCGAATTGGGATACTCGCACTATTTCTCCTCTGCACAGCCAGAGGTAAGTATATGGGGTTATTGTTTATAAAGCCTTTCTATGATGCTTGACCTTGTGAGATATTTTTCTGCACTCATGCAGAACGGGTGAGCAATGGGGTGGCTTCTTTCCTTGGGGAAAACTGTAGACTTTGAGAGCTGAGACAAGGCAACAGCTGGACTTTGCACTATTTGAACTGTAGGATTTTTAACAGGCTGCCTAGAGAAAAGAGTCTATATGTTATGACCACTAGTCTGCTCTTTACTCATTCACATATTCTTGGTCTGATCCGTGTGCTACAGGCTCTGAAGTTTGCTATGACAGGCTGGGATGTTTCACAGATGATATACCATGGTCTGGAACTGCAGAGAGACCAATTTATAGGTTACCCTGGAGCCCAGAAGCGATAGGTGCCCAGTTCTTCTTGCACACAAAAGAAAATGGTAATAGCTATCAGGTAAGAACTAATGTGGTTTAAATATTGGTAAATTACAAAAATTTTACATGCCTACACAAATGAACACAGTTCAGCTCTGCACAATTTTGATGCACTCTTTACAGAAAAGAGTTGTAAAATTTTAATAATTTAATATCTACAACAGGAGATATCTGCAGTTGATTCCGCAACAATTGGGAGCTCAAACTTCAAAACAAGCAGGAAGACAAGATTTGTTGTTCATGGATATATAGATGAAGGAGAAGAAGGCTGGCCCTCAGATCTGTGCCAGGTTCGTGCCGCAGGGAAATCCTGTCCCTAGGAAGTTTCTTAGTTGGCATTTATAAATATATTGCTGTACATTGCTTGCTTTCTCTATTTCTAATCACTATATTTCATACTACTCTTAGTGACAAGGGAAAAAAAGGGGACATATTTAAGTTGCTAATAATTTGAAAATATGTTGTTCGGTACAGAGGCAAAACATCAGGGGAAATGCATGAAATTCTTCACTTTAGTGAAGTGAGTGACAACAGGATTTGGCTCAGTGAGTGTCTTTTTCCTGCTCAAAACAGCTCAAACCTGGAGCTCTTTGCTTTCTATCGATTTTTGCACCGACTACAGTTTCTCAAGATGTTTCTTAGTCCTGCCCCAAAACAGAGCTGCAATTCAAATTTGTGGTCTTCTCAAATCCTCTAAACATGGTTTCCATTGCAGCTGCTAAAGAAGGCTGCTAGTCATACAGCGCACAAAGCAAAATAGCAGTTCATGGCCCATGACACTATTTGGACAATGCTTTTAATTAAGTATTCACACAACTCCAATTTTCTTTAAATTATATATTCCTATTTTACTTACATGAACATTATAAGGAATATAGTTACATTCCACTAAAATCAAGTATTTCACATTTATTGCATCCCTATTGCCTGCTTCTCTGCTTCTTCTGTTACTAGCTCAAAAGAAATTAAGTTTATTTGACAGCTTCTTGATGGAAAATATCTATGTTGATTACCACTTTCAGGACATGTAAGATTGACTGTTGGACTTGTTAGGTTAATAATTTGTTCCAACTAATAGAAATTGATTGCTCTTTTAATAACTTACTAAGGTTTTGATTCTTAAAATGTTCCCATACGTATTCATGCAGCATTTATGAATTTGGCTGTATTAAGCACTATGAATCCATTTCAGATTGTACTCCTGTGGGACTATTTTTATGTGTTTTCTTATTTATTTATTTATTTGTTTTAAACAAAACAGAGGATGCTTACAGTGGAAGATGTGAACTGTATTGCTGTAAGCTGGAAAAAAGGTGCAAGATGTCAGTACTCTCAGGCTTCGAACAACGTCCGCGTTGTAGGCGCTGAAATTGCATACTTTGTCAACGTGCTCGCAGTAAGAACCTCCTAATCATATAACTACATATATAAAGCTGACCTGGAAACTTTCATGAATGTGAATGTAACCAGCAAAATTATTTTTTTCTACTCAGCGATTATTTTAGAAGTTCTGCTGGAAACAGACTTATTTCTGAGTTGGAGAACTACGTGATGACAGAAGGGTTAGTCACCTTAGAGGTTTGAAGTTCTCCAAGACAGCTGAACAGTTGTTCCATGGATGTTAACAGGTGTAAAGAGCTGTGTAGTTTTAAAAATGCAGAAATAATAAGCAGTAAATTGCCTTTTCATGGAGGCAAAAACCTACAAAACAGCTCTGAAAAACAGCTGTGGTCAGCAGTGACTGCAGAACAACTGCTCTCAGGTGAGCAGGAGTTCCCTGGGCCAACTGGGACCCTCCCAGCTGCCTCTAGGGAAGCCATCATGCAGAGCCTGAATGTCCAGGAGGTGCCATATGCCCCCTTCTCAGCCAGCTTTACATGGGAAGCAACAAATGGTTTGAAGCCTTCTTTTAATCCAAGTGTTTTTGACATATATTCCCCATAACAGAATTCTAAATTACTCTTCATGGGTCTAGGATGTAAAAAGGATGTTGAGCCTCTCAGGTCTTGATGCTAGAGCTGTCTAGAGATTTAAGAACATCCAAATGAGGGCAGCAGATGAATAAGAAGCTTTGAAAGAAAATAAATATATGCATTTTGGATTTAAGCACCTAAATTGGCAAAAATGTGCCAAAATCCTATAGGAGCCTCTACTGGATTAGGCTGTAGTCGAAGTAAGATTTGGTTTTCAGCCTGTTTTTCGTTCTCTCTGTTGATGAAAACTGAAGTAGTAAATTATTTTCTAAATATTTATTTTCTCAGGATCAATATTCATACTCTCCAGCCAACGTCCACATCATTGGTCACAGCCTTGGAGCACACGTGGCAGGAGAGGCTGGCAAGAGGAGGCCAGGGATTGGAAGAATAACTGGTAAGGGAGGGATCTGAGTCCCAGCTTGTACTAAAGACACCGCTGCTTAATGAACAGCACAGGAGCAATGTTGTAATGCAGCAGCACTCCACTGTCATTGCTATAAATGAGCTCAAAATAATGAATGGTACCATCAGAAGCAGCCGTAGCTATGGTTATTGGGTGTTATTTAAAAAAAAAATAATTCTTCAGCACTCCTACAATAAAACAGACCAAGAGAGTAAACCCTTCCTTGTCCTGGAAGCCTTTCTGCTGCTATTTTCATCTTTTGTTACATTTCATCTGGCCTCTAATACAGCAGCACATCTGATGCATAACATCACAACCATTGTTTGCAGGTCCTCTTTTAAGTTGTTTTGGGTGTGCTTCTACATCTAAGGGCTTCCTCTACAGACAGGCTTTAGATGTTGAATTTCCCATTAAAAAATGCCGCTCTTGGAAATGTAGCGTGCAATAGCTCCATGTGTATATGGACCCTCCAAATGCTCTAAATGTTTGGCTGACAGCCCTGGGTTACTATTTTCTTGCCTTACCAAGCGTGATATAAGGATTTACTTTTTCCATAGGATTGTATTGGATGAGCTATTTATGCAGCCCTTTTCTTTTGTTACATTTCCTCAGGGGTTTCAGGCTTGGTGAACCTTGGACTAATAGTCTATAAAATTCAGTCTAAAAGCAAAACCAAAGCTGCTTCCCAAGCAAAAAAATCAGAGATGCAAGTATAGAATTATAAAAGCTATGTAATACACAAGATTTTACAGGCTCCTAAAATTGCTGCAGCAATCTGGAAGGCAAATGAGTGTTATTTTCTGCTAGGACCAAAAGCAAAGATCATGACTTTGAAACTAAATGCTTTTCCAAAATCTGACTAGAGCCAGAAGTAGGAATGCTTATTTCAACAGTTCCAAGCACATGGAGGTGCTTTCAGCATCAACTCCTATTTCAGTATGCTCAGACAAAAAGCTCAAGTAACCACACAGATGAACAATATGGGATACAGATTCCAAAACCTCAATTTGAGCAACATATCTTCCTTTAAAATAATGACCAGAATCCAGGTGCTAGGACTCATCACTGAAACAAATCAATAAAATTCAATAGGTTTCTCACAGGTAACCTCTTCTCCTACCCAGGGTTCAACCCTAATACATCTGGTAAGTGAGAGTATGTGCCATCATTTTAAGTGGTCTATGCCACTTAGACTTAAGGAGACATAGACGTTTCTACGTGCAGCATTAATTGTAAACAATCTTACTGTTATTTTATATAACACATCTAGATCTCTTCTTCTGTACATGACACAAACATTTTTCTTTCAGGACTGGACCCTGCCCAACCTTATTTTCAAGACACTCCAATTGAAGTCAGGCTGGATAAAAGCGATGCAGAGTTTGTTGATGTTATCCACACAGATACAGCTCCCATAATTCCCAACTTAGGTGAGTGTTCAGCTTCACTGTATTAGGACCTCATCATCTGTGCTCTGTGCACTTGGGAGTCCTAATCAAGACTCTGGTGTGTTGATCAGTGCATAGACAGAAAAACACACCATTACGGTTACTGAGAACTTAAGTCTTAAAACATCACAGATAAATTTTAAGCCAACAGTTCAAAGAACTGTATGAGAAGCGTATGAGACAAGACAAATCTTAAACGTACTTACCTCTGCTTTAAATGCTCCAGGTTTTGGAATGGCCCAAGCAATAGGACATCTTGACTTTTATCCAAACGGAGGAGTGGAAATGCCAGGATGTGATAAGAATCCTCTTTCACAGATTGTAGATATTGACGGCATCTGGGAAGGTAAGGATGTTGATTACATTACAAATTCAGAGGAAGGTCAGCTTCAAAATGCAATGACTTAACGTTCCTTCATTCAGGTGTTTTGTATTATCTTTTCATGTGTGCACCATCAATGGCAAATACCCAGTGCAGTGAAATTGTTAGCGTGTTCAAACATACCACTTTCCTGTAATTATTCACATCCATGGATCAAATAACAAACAGGACAAAGGGTTTGATCTGGAAATCTCCTTTAAAGTAGCTAGAAGTAGAAACAAACACTACTTAAGCCTTCCTAAAAATCTTTGTTGGTGGAGAGGGACATTAAGACTCCCACTTCTGATTTGGGATCTTCAGCTGCTGTAGAGCAGTACATTTAATTATTATTTGTTTAGTTAGCTATTACAAATCTGGGTTGCACTGAAGCAATGTCACTGCGTCTATTTTCAGTCACCTAAAAAAGATTGGCAAGTGGCTGCTCTAATATGTTTTTCGTTGTTGTTTTCTACAGATTTAATTTTAAAAAAATCTATTTAAAAATTTTTTATAGTATAAATTTAAACTGCACATAACAGAACATTTAAAAAGAAAAAGATAATTCACCTCTGGAAGCTTTTCAGTGTGTGATCCAAGCTCTGTCTTACACTGCTGCAAGCACCTTGAGTTCTAGAAACCTATCAATTTATTTGCAATACCTGGCCTTTTTCTCTACGTTTTATTCAAAGCAGCTGGAAGCTTTTTTTTTTCCCCTCCGAAGAGTAAACTTGTTATCAGTAGTAGGGAATTAAAGCACAAAGAAATTATATATCTTTTTTTTTTTTTTTTTACCCTAAATGAAGGAAAATCAAAAAGAAACAAAAACAAAGGAAAATAATACATTCATTATTTTAAGAGTTTCTCTTCTTTAAACACCTTCAAATAACAATAATTCCTCAGCTGGAGTAAATCAGCACTGCCCCAGGAAGTTCACTGTTAGATACCTGCTGTTTGTTTTTCTTTTGTTATGGTAATATAGCGTTGCCTACAAAAGATCTGCTCTCTGCAGCTCTCGTTTCTATTGTGAAACCCTCTCAGCTTACTTCAATAAGTTCCTGGGAGGGGGAAGAAGGCCTGGGCTGCACAGTCAGTCTTTGCAAAGCATTTCAGGTTCACACCTTGCACCTGTTGGATCAACGACTTCCTTCAGAATGTCAACTCGTTTCAACAGCAAGGTTCACCTCTCAAGTTCACAGCTTCAAGAGCAGTGATGAGGTTTTTGAGGAGGAATGACCCATTGCAACAGCACAGCAAGCACAACATGGGCCTCTTTCAACAGAAATGAAGAACTAACCTGAGAGCATCTTTTCACAGGAACTAAGGACTTTGTGGCCTGCAACCACCTGCGCAGCTACAAGTACTACTCTGACAGTATTGTCTACCCAGATGGATTTCTGGGCTATGCTTGTGGTTCATATGATGCTTTTAAGGTAAGTATTTTTCAAAGCCTCACTATGGGCCATTTCAAAAGCAGTGCACTTGTCAATACATCTGAAACTCTATTTACACTAGCTTTCACCCAATGGGTGCATGTGTAAGATAAGAGACATATCTTACAGAGGCTTAGGTGACATGAACTAAAGTAGGAAAAGGTAACAACAAACCAGGGATAGCCCTGGTACACTGCTGCTGCCTTAAGGTATTACTGGAGCTGTTGTGGCTCCCCCAAGCCTACTCTGGTGCATCAAACAGGGAACAGGTAGGAAGGAGAGCCTGCCCCAAGCATCTCCAAGTCTATTTGTTAAACAGCAACAAGAGGGATCTCATACTACAGTAGGTAAGCTTTCAAAATAACAAGAATTATAATAATATGTAATGGCTCTGATAGAGTCACCCTATGGTGAAAGTACTTTGGTGACAAGATGGCTACAAGGACAAAGCACATTAGTTATGGACCAAGAGCAGGGAACCCTTTCCTGTCTCAGAATGGGAGATACTGAACTACTTAAGTGTAGCTCATCATATCCCACAGGCAGCACAGAAAGAAGGGAGCAGAGCAAGGAACAGGTATATAAAAGGAATAAAACTGATCTCCATACTTTCTGAGTAGATGACAGAGGCTTTTCAGATCACTCTGGGAGAAGGCAACCACCTGTTTCTGTCACCAGGATACAAAGCTGCTTTCAGGACAAAAATGAGCTTTGTTTCCAGTACAAAGCCTTTCTTGAACCAATCTGGAGGTAAAAAGAGACATGACTCTTTCTCTTCTGCTGCTGAGAAAGAGACACTCCTCCTTCTCCATGTTCCTGTTCAAGAGTACTCAAGGATGTCACTTGTGCAGCCGGAGTGAGCTAGATAGCATGAGAAAAAACATGGAGTCCTGACAAATCAGAGCCTTTCAGAAATCAGACTAGCTTATCCAGTCTTTCTCTAGTCACATAAATGGTTCCTTGAAACTCACTGTTGCTGTGATTCGTGACCAGTTAAAAATAAGTGTTATTACTAATAATTTCTATAAGCTGCATGGATGATTTTATTAATGCATATATTTCTTTTCACTAGGAAGGCTGTTTCCCATGCCCGAGTGGTGGATGCCCAAATATGGGTCACTATGCAGATAAATTCAAAGGGAAGACTTCAGATTCTTTTGTGAAACTTTACCTGAATACTGCAGAAGCCAAGGATTTTCCTCGTGAGTTTTGATTGTTTCCAGTGCTACTACTCCTTGTAAAAATGCTTCCC
>JACDJE010000007.1:3851401-3918214 GCA_016647715.1 Pavo muticus
TCACAGTTCATTTAACAAATGAAAAGACCTCAGAGCAGTGCAAATGGTTCTTCGGTCCTTTGGGCCTTTTGCCCTCTTCTACTCCAAAACTAATGCTATTTTGTGCCCACCAGTCGGTCTGAAAGATGTCAGACTGTAGAGCCAAGTGGAAGTCAGTGAGATGTTCAGTAGGCTACACTACAAGGTACATGGAGGAAGGATGATAGGCAATGCACATTAGTCACAGAAATATCTTATTAAATATTTTTGAAGTGTCTGTGACCATGGCAGTGGTTAAAGGCAGAAAGAGAGGCCTGGAGAAGATGTGAAATCTCCAACTTTGGAGACAGTCAGAACTCCATTTATCAAAGGCCATAGAATGGCTTGGGTTGGGAGAGACCTCAAAGATCATCTAGTTTTAAACCCCCTGCCACTGGCAGGATTAAAAGCAACCTGATTAAAGCTGATCCTGTTCTTGAGCTGAAAGTACAAGGCAGTGATAGTTTCTTTTGCTTTTAACTATGGTATATAGAAAAAATAGATATCTAATCCGATAATATTTTTGAGACTGCTTCTCTCTCAGTGCTACCCAACTTACTGTATTTGTTCTGTGTAGTTTGGAGGTACCAAGTATCTGTGAAGCTCTCTGGAAGTACTAAAGTAACAGGATATGTAAATATCGCCCTGTATGGCAATGATGGGAACACAAGGCAGCATCAGATTTTCCAGTAAGTTCAATATTCAATGGAAAATAAAATTCTCTTCTATAATGCTTAATTCATATTTCTAATAATATTTCTTTTTAACTTGGTCTCATTTTGCAGAACAAATTCTAGCCTCAGCTACAGCTCCTTGATGTAAATGCAGAGACAATTCAGTCACTCTGGATTTATTTTAAAAGGGAAAAGCATGCAGAATTTTAAAACATTAGAATTTTAAAATGTTAGAATTTGGTGCAGTCTCAAACTGCTTTCTCTATTGCTGTGATGGGAAATTAGTGGCCCGGTTATGAACCACGGTGACCCAAGACACCATACACATTTGGCTCAGTCACAGGGCTGTAAGTTTGAGAACCTGTGGTAGAGAACCAGGCAGCAGCTGGTGGGTAATCCTTTTGGTCAATCAAACAAACACAAAATCTGTATCAGATAAATCGATTTATATTATATGAGATTTCATTTATTTGCAAAATGTGGTATAAACCCTACCACATAAGCAACAAGACGCAGCTCTACTTTCTCCATGGGGATTGTCCTGTAATTGCATCTTCACAGTAAACTATGACTGCAGCACATCAAGGCTATCTGCCTTTTCTTCTGACAAACTCTGATTTATTTGAATGAATTTCATAGGAGAAAGGAGAATAATGCTGTTACCATGATATAAGCCGCCTTACTACCAACTTACTATTGACCTTGCTACCACAGCCAAACAGTTGATGAGACTAGTAATTATTAACTGCCAGAAAGCCTCACATGTAACACCCTATTTTTCACAGGGGATCCCTAAAACCAGACAACACTTACACAGCCTTTGTTGATGCAGAACACAACGTTGGAAAAGTGACAAAGGTTAAATTTCTTTGGAACAACAACGTGCTAAATCCAACTCTGCCTAAACTGGGAGCTGCAACTGTCACAGTGCAATTTGGAGAAACTGGAGAAGTGTGAGTATATCCACTGTGAAAATCCCAGCAGATAACTGTGAAGGCAAATGACAAAATTATATGAGGGACAAATGCATTTGCATGAGAAAAGGTGCTCAAGGCATTGGAAGGAAAAGACTCTAAGGAACACTTTTAACTTCCTTCCTTTCAAGATACTGCTCATTCATGATTCCATTCACTACTATTTCAACTCTCTACCTTAAATAACTTCGAATGAAAAATATTTCCAGTCTTCAGAAGGGCAAATTTCCTGTAAAAACCTTTGGGTGAGAAAGATTAGCACTGGCTTAGATTATCAGCATAATTCTTGCCAAGTTCCTATCTGCTGTCTGCAAGAAATGGCTATGCCTGAGCTTGCATTTGGATGTCTGACTCAATGTCAGCAGGAATCAGAAGATTTCCATTGATATCGATGGTCACTGAGATTGTGTTTGACAAGACAGAGAGGCAATAATACCTCTAACATTTCAGTGAATACGGATAATACTTGGAAGCTGTACTTAAAAAGCTAAATACAAATTGATATAAGCTAAAGCATACTTCAGTAGACTCTGTGGAACAGGGCTTGGATGCTCAGATTATAGAAGTATATTTTACTGATCTAATGTGACTTGTGTGCTTGGGCTTTTTAAAACAAAACTCCTCATTTTCTTTGTCATGTATGTTATTTGATCCACCCTAAGACTGGGTGTCTAGAAGAAGGGGTACAGCATATGTTCTAGGCCCATATACAAATTCACAATTAAAATGTAATCACTTAAAAGACAATACTGCAGACAGAAATAGTTTCAAATAAAGCAAAATGATTACATCCCAGCAGCATTACCTCTCAGCAGAGGTAGTCCAATTATAATTTCTGTTCATCAAAACATGTTGCTGACCAAGCATATTCCTGTAAATAAGCACTCATCCTTCTATTGACTCATGCCCTTGCACGTGGAGCTGTGTTCATCTATCTGGTGATGGTAGCACACAAACTGAGGGGAAAAAAAAAAAAAGAAGAAAAGAAACCGTAGAACTGGAGGAAGACAGTTAACTAGAGTAAGTAGAGTCCATCAGTACCACCACCCACAGTAGTATTTCAAACAGGTGCTTAGAGTTCCTTCTGTTCTTCTGAAGGAGCATGGTTGTGTCAAGTGACAAATCTGGTTGAGATAGCAAAAAAAATCCACTTTTATAATCATCTCAGTAAATCTCAAGAACTCAAGACATTCATGTTTTTGTTTTCTTCAGATTCAATTTCTGTGGTTCTGAGACAGTGAGGGAGAACGTTCTGCAAACCCTTACTGCTTGCTAACAACGCATACGGATGCCCAAAGCCTCGCTGCCAACAAATGCTGGTCAAGCATTAAAGACCAGAGTCTGCAGTCTTTACAGCTATAACAATGGAAGCTTCACGTGCTGATTAATAAATTGTACCTTTTAGATGCAGACATGCAAAAAGAAACCTTCCTTGCTCTAGCATGCTAACAATCAATCAAAATAAATAATAATTATCCTGGAAATTTTAATATATGAGGGTTTTTTATTTCTTTGGGGGTGGTATGGGTTTTGTTTTGGGGGTTGGTGGTTGTTTTGTGTCCATGGATATCTCTCTATAGGCAAGCCTGCAATATACAGAATTCTTAGAGCAGCTTTAGGAGTGAACGAGCCAATGCCCATTGAAAAAATCCCAATTTCAATGTGTTTCAAGATAATTTCAAACAAGAGGAAGAAAGGGGGGGCAGGTAACGGAGTCTGGTACGTGGCTACTGGGCAGTGCCAAGAGAAAGCAGACATGCTTTCTCTTGGAAAAAGAAAGAGATGAGAGGATTAAGGAAGCCGATGCTGTTAACCAAACTGAAGGCTAAGCCTGAATTAGTTTGCAATAAAGACGTGAGCAGAGGAAGAAGGGTGAGCAGTGTACAAAACGGGGACAAAATTTTTAATTAACAATGAGAGATGGAATAGTGAACACAATGGATAACTGGTTGAACTAATGCTGAACTAAGCCTGAGCAACACAATCCAAACAGAATTAATTTAAGAAATCTGTACATAAGATTTCAAATGCTAGTGAAAATTCACTAGAATGCTTATCATCAGAACAGTCACAGAATTATCCTAAAATGTCATACGTTGGCCCTTGACCTCAAGCAAAACTGCCAGATGACAAAGTAGCCAAGTTATAACATGTGCAATGCAATGAGGAAGCCGCTTCCTCCTCATCTCTTTGACAAACACTACCAGCTAAAGTGTAGATAGCTCACAAATTCATTTCTGCCCCAAAGTAATCCTGTCTCTGGTCCTTCAGCCTGATGCAGGGACCCCACCCTCAATGGACAACACAGAACTGCAGGGGCCTGGAGACTCACTACTCCTTGGGTCGCTTTCTTTTAAGGACTTTCTCTTGAGGTTCCCCAGGGTTGAGGCCCTCTGCTCCTCCTGCCTTTCTGCACGACCTCCCTCTAACCTTGTCCTGAGCTGGAATAAATTCCTTAGGTCAGAAAAAAACATTCCTTGGTTTTACCCAACTGCAAAGAATATCCCTCAGCATTTCCAGTTTTAGTTGGAGATGCGCAGACTTTCTTTCACATTTAGAAAACGTTGTAAATTGCACCTGTGATTCCTGCTCGGATTAAAAGGCAATATTCAATCATGTTTCCTTGGGAGCACAGCACAAACCGATTTTTATCTTGAGAATCAGTGTAACATAAATCTCTGAGAGCTTACTTTATGAAGGATGGTAGGGAATAAATTTATGTATTAATAAAGGAGGTACCCCTTGCTATACTGACACAGATGTGTGGGGAATAAATATGCTAAGACAATTTCTTGTTCGAGTTCTCTCAAGCAATACACAGACATTTTTCACTCTGATGGTGCTACTTGTGCCTTCCACTCGTTATACTGCTTCCTCCCCTCTGCAGCTCCTCCTGGCAGCAGGAAGTGCACAGCAGAGAAGAGTGCTTCGTGTGCCTTCTTCCCAGCCTATGCCTTCCATAAGAGGTATAGGCTAACATCTATTTTGCCTCCAGTTTTCCCCTCCCTACTCAGCCTTACAGTAGTAGAATAATGGTGTAAGTCAGAATCAGTTCAAAGATAGAAATAATTTGTCTGCACTGGGGTATCAGTAAGCCCAGTTTTCAGTTCCTCCTGCAAAGCCTTTCTCAGCTCTCCGCATCTTCTTGACTCTAGGTTTGCAGGAGGCAGAGGATCCAGCCAAGGGGCTCTGCACACTTTCATAAATCACTCATTAACCAGTCCAAGGAAAAGCACTCTCCTGTTCCGGGGAGGTGAATAGATGTGGGGTTTGCCCAGAGCACACACACCCACAGACACCAGAACTGGTATCTGATGCAAGGCTTCCATGCACCCTACTTCCTTTGCCATAACCATTTTACTCTTCTAGAATTTGGCTTCCTGATCTCAGTACCTCCTGCCGAGGAATCCTCAACAGGGTTATTAACTTCCTAACACTGCAAAAGAGTTTCTCCTTTGTCTTTTGTTCCCTTACCGTAGTATAAGCAGATTCTTGCCTACACAATTGTTTTGACAGCCAAGATATTCTCTGCATTATCCTTTGCCATAGCCACTTCAGCAGCCCATGTAATTTTAACAAACACCTAACAGAATCGAGTCGTTAAAGCTGACAATAGCATAATAAAAAATCTCCTTTTAATAATGAACTGGAGCTGCCGTCATCTTGTTTTAGAAGAGTAAAATCTCTCCCCCCCCCCCGAACACTTTACAAAGCTATTACATAAAATGCAATGTTAAATGAACAACAAATTACTTTCCCTTTAGCTAGCTTTTAATGCTAATGGTGCTATTTATTCCTGACCTTTTCAAATATTAGATTTTTTAAATGACAACATAAAACGAATTCTTGTTTGAAAACGCAAGCGACTTTAAACCACATGTTATTACTTGTAAGTATAGCATGCACATGCATCATTCATTTCAGTGTCCCATTTATGGCTAATTGGTATATATTTCAGTTGACATATATTGTTCTCCTGCAAACGTGTCAAATTCCTTAACGATGTCGGTGACAAAAGCATAGTGCTTGAGATATATAAATTACGCTCTTTACCATATAATCATTCTTATCTATTGGGAATGCTATTTGTGACAAATCATGTTCAAAAACACATGCTAAATTGATGATTTTTTTTTAAACTTTAATATCACACCATTCACGGTAAGTCTTTGATTGAATCTTTAAATGTGGAAATGTTTTGATTTTTATCTGCAACATTTTGCAGCTTTTGAAAAGCTCACTCTATTTATTAAAGGAAGAGTAGCACAGCGCGGATCTTAAAATGTATCTTTTGTTATCGGCATAAGAAAACAAATGGGCTATAATTGTGGTTATAGAATGAGTAATTTGGTGAACAATGCTTGGTACTATAGTTTAGGTTTTATAATTCCAACCAGAAATTACTATTATTTTGTTGGTGCGCAGCATTGCAATCAGAATTTTAAATATGAGAGCCAACTTGGGCCATGTATTTTCATTCTACTTTAGATTGCCATGTGCAATGTATTTCTCTCACATGTTATAAATCATCTGAGAACAATAAAAAAATTGAGGATTTTGTGAGACTCTAATTATTACTGAGATATAGCAGTGCTCTTTGTTGTCTTTAGACAATGCTGCCTATAATCATTACTTTGCTCTGTAAATCAGTAGAATAATGAGGATCTGTCTTTCAAGAAATATTTGAGTGTATCTTAATTTGACATTGATGTATTCTTCTTTCTGGACCTCCTGATGTTTTTTTAATCTAGTTTGTCATATTAGAGCTTTCTTCACCTAGCCGCAGCTGACAGTGCTTATGTACACATATTTATTACCATACCTTTCTGGGATGTGTCCTTAGAGGCTGCAAATAGGAATTTTATGATGTTATGCCTGAAGGCTGTTTTGTTCTTAATTTGAGTATAAATCACAAGCTGTTTTGCTACACCCTCGTGCTTCAGAAACACACACTCTGTATGGTGGCATTCAATTCTGGTAAAACGAGGCTAAACTTGTTAAAAAATATCACTGCTTTTTAAAATTGCAAACAGTTTCTTTGACAAAAGAGATATTTACTTGAAGAATATACTGTCTTTTGTCCAAAAAACGAAAAAGATGTGAGTTCTGATATGCATTTTTTTTCCCCTGAAAACAATCTAAAGTTTGAAGGCAATGAAAAGTGGGGAATATATCTGCATTTTTAATTGACCGAAACAGAATACATCAGTGGGGGGCTGAGGAAGAAGGTTAATGTGATGCTCCCACAGCCCTACACGAAGAAATAACACTAGTGGCCTAAATGCCACTTTCTTCTAAATTCCGACTGTATACAAACAGAAACAAGTCACAAACAACTCTAAATTAGTCTAAACGCTGCATTCACTTGCAATGTAACAACTGAGTGGCTACTGCACTTGCTGGCATACTGAAGACGTATTATGTGAGACCTAAAGACAAAAGTTGTATTCAAGTCCCTCTTTGTGCTATGGCTCATGTAATTACTGTTGCGGTACATATCGTATGAAAAATCTTACCTTTAATTGCATTAAGTAGATAATTGCTCCACATCAAACCAATTAGGGAGGTGAAGGGAAAAAAAAAAGATCTAAACCTGCAAAGCAATGCACTCTTTCACAATGTAATTCTAGATAAACATAGTCTCACATGATCTCATTAAAAACAACAACAAAGAACGATATTAATGGCTTGGATCCCTCAGTTCAGGGCCTGCAATTTGAAGGCATGAAAGGAGCTCTGATTTACGTGGGAGCGCTGGTTGTTTCCCCAATCTGGGAAGCAAGTCTCGCTTGGGAGAGCGGCGTCCCTGGCCCAGAGGCAGAGCAGCTGCCATTGCTGGGGAAGGCCCAAGGCTGGGTCTGGCACTGGTGCAGCTCTACTCAGTCACAGCTTTTGGAGTTCTTTGGGAAGGAGGAATAAAGTCATCACCTTAGTTACGTGGTACACTAAATATACTACGAGCACATACACGTCTTGCCCGAGGAGCCCATCCCTCCTTCCCTGAATACCAAGCACTCTGCTTGCTAACCACAGCCGTGGTCAGGCTAAGGAAACTTCCAAAGAGGCTACTTAAAAAGAAACCCAAATTCCTGTCTTAGACTTGTTATCCTTTTCTTGAGAGCATTAATTCCTTAGTCATAAACTGACCGCCTCTTATTTGTGAGGGAATAAATATCAATATGAGGGAAGCGCTAAGGAGGTTCTCCACCACCTCCAACCAACCAAGGCTGCTCTCAGCTCCTCAGGAGGGCTGAGGCCTGACCTCACACCTCTCTCTGACCTTACTCATCTCCCCTTCACTGGTGGGTAGGACAGCGGTGCCATCTGACCTTTTGTGCCCCTTCAGAGGCACAATAAATCTGATGGGGCATCAGAGATGAGGGTGGTTTTGCTCCCTCTGCAACCTCACTGCAATAGTTCAAGTCCAAACCTTGTGCCTCCCACAGGAGGAAGGGAAGAAGGGTTTGGGAAAGGATGCTTCTCCACCTCACTGAACAGAGGCTACAAATCTCCACTTTAATTCAAGGAGGAGTCAAAATGTCTTTTATGAGTGATGAAAATTGTCCTCTCAGTACCTCCCACTGAACCAGAACTGCAGAAAGGACACTGAAGGGCAGTTTATAGCACAGATGTGTCCCTCCTTGCTGGATCTGCAGAGGTAACAACATAGCAGCAGAAAGGGGCATATTTTTGTTGCAAGGGGCATTTGTAGGGAATTAACTTCTTTTTAACCAAGGAGAATGTTGAAAGTGAGGAGAAAAGTGACTGCACTAAAGAATAATTCTCCTTTTGACCCGCAGAGAAAGAGGTGCCTAATGAAAATATATGATCACGGACAGTGTGAAGATAACTGTCTGATCAGATAATGGAATTGTTTTCAGTGATAAGAATGAATCCATTACTAATGCAAATAACGATAATAATTATAATTTGCAATACAGTAAAAATCACCTAGTCTACCTCCTCCTCTGACAGGAGACTGTATAATAAATTATAGGCTGAGAAAAAAAATTCAAAGGGATAAAGGTTAAAATAGTAAAAAAATTCTGAAACTTAAATGCTTAGCAGGGAAGTCAAGACCTGAAAGCAGAAATTGGTGCTATTAAATAAAGTGATTGTAAAGAACGAGATATTATGGAATTGATTAACTAACCAGAAACCAAACGTTTCCTCATATCACTACCTCTTGTCACAGATTTCAATACTTTTGAAAGAACAAGAAAGAGAATAATAAAGAGAAAATTAATCATTTAAATATAGGTGAATATGCTAATAGAATTCTGGGAAGATTAATATAACTTAACACGCCAAAAGATCCCTGAAAGCTTCAATAAATCTGGGGGATTTCACCAGCAGTTCTTGCTTTAGTGTCCAAAACAGGTCCAGCTCTTCTATCACTCTCAATGAGGATTCCATCAAAGGACATTTGCATACCAGGCATATTTATAGATCTTCTGGGACTCTGTGGGCACATTTTGATTCTCACACCAATCCTATGATTTTCTTTGTTCACAAGAGGGCTTTTGGTTATGAAAACAACGTGGAAGATGTTTCATCTCACCTTCAGGGAGAGGAGAAACAGACCTTCTGTTAGAAAATTTGCACAACAGTCACCTGTTTTGTTGTTTACAGCAGTTCTGGTTTCTCCATGAGTTAACAAGAGTTGAAAACAGTGCCATTATAGTGCTTACCATAAATTGTTGGCATCCTATCTGTCATATTGATTTAGGTGATGGAGCAATGGGAATCTTCTAAGACAGCTTGTGATTCTTCCACACCCATCAATTCTGAGTAAAATAGCATTTAAGTGACTGAGTCTAAAACACCGTCTTCCAACATCTAGATTCTGATTTTCCAAAGTACATTATGCCCTGTAACAGCCACAAAAGCAGAGACTGAGAATTTAATGACAGGGAGTACATAAGGAAGACTTAACACTAAAGGTGCTGACATCTAGTCCAAAGTGGGGGTGACTACCAAATGAAGCTGGCATTCTGCAGTTTGGAAAGGGCTACTTCATTGCTTCTTAAACCCACAGTTTCAAGTGCTACAGCTCAATGCATCCTGCCTAAATTTCCCCAGAAAATCTTTCAGGAAGCTGAAGATTCTTCATCCTCTCTGAAACTGTTAATTGTGGCATTTTTCGTGTACATGAAAAGCGTGACACTCTTCTATAAAGCACAAGTAGTCCATGGAAATTCTATAGCACAGAAATTTAAAGAAAATGCTTTAAAGATGCCAATTCTAAAAGCAAAATGAGTGCAAAACTCACAGTATGTTTCATAACCATGATTTGTGGTTACTTCATAAATGCAATTTATCAAAAACACACCCAACTAATATAACTTCAACTACTGCAACAAGTTCCTAAGGCTTAAACATGCACCCCTCAGATTGCACACCAGAAGGCCTTTAATCAACGTTTGCAAAAGTCAAAAACACAACATGCCTCAACTACTCACATCACATTGTCTTGTTTGTTGATGCTTTGCCAAGGCTTTCTGTTTCTTGGTGAGATGTGCACAACAAGAGTCCTCTGAGTGCACACAGATCGACTTCAGCATTTGTTTCTAAATGTCTTTCCAGCTACAAGATGTTTATCTGCAAGAAAACAGCACCCACTGCCTAAGCCTCAAAGCTACCAATGGCTCTGGGAAAAAAAGGATTGCAGGCCCAGGCAACGTTAATGAAAGACCAAGGGTTTAATTAAAGAACTAGATGCAGGGCAAGCATGGCCATGGTATTCAGATATGTCAAAGCTGTCAAAAGCAGGAAAGGGATTAAATATCTGTGTGTTCTCTAGGGTGACAGCCACAGAGATTCAGAGCTGACATTACGCAGAACTTCATGAAGGTGAGTACAGTGAAACACAAATGAACTGCCTGGGGAGATAGCAACATTGCAGCATCAACCCTGAGACAAAGCAAAATAACTACAGAATTAAGTTTTGGAACACTCTCAGTCACGTTACCCAATTCTTAAATGTTTTACACAGTTATCAGATTGTAATGTTGACTTTGTTGACCTATGCTGATGGGAGTATCTGTTCTGCTGCCCATTGATGCACTACTTGCTAAAGATTTTTCCATGGACGGGTCAGATAGTTGTGTGTTCCCAACACCCTGCAGATTCTTCTGCCATTTGCGATCTTCACTTACACAAGGAACACAGGGAGAAAATTATCTGAAGTGAAGGAGGATGCTGTAACACTGTGAAAAAGTACAGTTAAGTACAGGACCCTGTACAGATGCCACGCAGGACCAGCACCTCTTCTGCTGGATTCAGTTCTGCTCACAATTACCTTCCTTCCATTGCTCTAATTTTGAGGAGTCAACAGACATATAGATAAGATGTGACGGGGTAATGGGCTAAGAAAACAGATTAATCATGATCACCACTAGATGATAAGTAAAAACTCTGTGAACAAGACATTATACTGCAATGTCTGAATGGCAGCCTTGGTATGTGTCAGCAAAGAGTCAACATCACCACACAGATGTTACGCAGTGTGTTTGTGTCAGGGAAGCATCAGGCCAGCACTGAGGCTTGTCCTTTGTACTACAAAGGAAGAGGATATGTTCAGCTTAGTGTCCAGCTAAACTTATCAGCTTATGGCAGAAGGAAGTGTTTAGCAGAGGAGCAAAGCTTATTCCTCCAAGGGAAGGAAACACCCCTTGTCATAATGAAATAGAAAGTCATCTTATAACTTCTTAGATCACATTGGGTTAGCAGTTCAAACCCTCTGGTACTCACAGCTGTCAGTCTCCTCATTACTTTATACTTTGAAACCTTCCCTGACTTTCAGTTGGAGTGTACTAACATATCTGTCCTCCCACATAGCCAATATTATATTTTTAATTCCCCCATGTTTATGTAAGCTCATCTGTGGACACTGATCGTAGCAGCCACAATCTATCAAGTTCCTAAAATCCTGAGGACATTTTTTTCCCATCGCCTGGTAACAAACACCATGCCTATGCTTGGTGACTTCCGCTCCAGGCACAAAGCCAGCCTGACCCGGGATAGGAGCACCTGCTAATCTTCTCTAGATTATTACAGTTCTCAGAAAAATGAGAAAATAGATACTACTTCAAAATTTTAGCCAGCACCTATACACTTACATGCTAAACAAAGAAGACAAATTCTTGGCTTGCAAAAAATGTTTACTATTAACTGAAGTACTTCATATACACCGAGTCTCTTTATATCTCTTAGGAATGTACTAAGATTCTTTTGATATACTCCTTAGTGATGCTAAGATTTTTTATTATTATTATTATTTTTAATTCCAAGTAGCTTCGCAAAATATATTTACTTTCAAATATGTTTTTCTCTGACTACAAAGGATGTGAAGGCTTGGCCAGCAGCCAGGATGGGCTAGACTCAAAGCTCCCCTAAAGTCAGTACAAACCCTTCTATTGAGTTTAATAAGATATGAAGCAGTCCCTAATCAGTGAGAAAGCTTCCTCACCTAAGTATTTGTGTCATTTCCACTGCACTGTCAAAACTATCACACAGGAATCCACCTCCTGGCTGCCAAATAGCAGTTTCAACAGGACACAGGTGATGTCCTGTTTCGGACTGCCAGTTTGCATGCTGTTTGCTGTTAAAATAGCTGCTCTGTCCAGACACCAGTGTTTGTTGGTAGCAGCTGCATGAAGCAATCTGGAAAGAAAAGGAATAATGACAAAGTAAAGAGCTACAGCTAAGGAATAGTTTACAGTAGGGAAAGGTTATAAATGCAGAATAGATTCTGGGGTATCTTTCCTAAGTCAATGAAAAATACCAATACAAGACTCAGTTTGGTTAAAACGAAGGAAGAACCAAAAACCTGGATTATAGTTCAGCCTGAGTTGATGCAGTCAAAGTATTTTTCTATTTGTGTTATGTTCCCAAGAGAAGATATCTGTATAAAAATCAGTAGAAGAATCACAGTCCATTTGCAGTTAAAACGTAAGGGACGTCATGTGTTCCTCAGCAGCCATAGTTAAGGTTACAGCAAAATTTGTTGTAAAGGGAGGAGTTAAATTCTCTTGTAATAGGAATTACGCAGTTTACTGCTAGCAATTTGCTATTAGAACAGTGAATTAACATTCAGGACAATTAGACAGAAATGCTTAGCATGGTAAAATTCAAAGAGATTAAAAATGTATTCTCTGGGAATTCCGACTTAGAATCAACATAAAGTTTCCTTTTTGTCTCCCATGAACATAAAATTTAGACCCATGGAACACTACAAGAAAAATCTCATAGACTCACTTTTTAAAGCTGCTCTACACATTAACAAAACTACCAGTCCTCATCGAGCTGTTTCAGAGCTTCTGTATACAGTTTGTCCAAGACAAAAGGAATACGCTTCCTGCATTGCCTGCGTGCCTCTATCAAACAGTGTAGCAGGTGCTGTGCCAGATTTCTGAGCGTGTATCTAATGAAGGCAAGAAGCTACATGCACGTTAAAACCAAGTCCACATGGTAAGTTATGGGCATGATAACAGAACTGTCATGAACTCATAACATCATGAACGGATCATGAACATCTTCACTTCCCAAGAGGCTTCTCAGCACTCCTGGTGCTTGCTGTGATGAATTTCTGGGACAGCAAAAGACAACACTGTTTTGCTGCATGAAACTGCAATTTGCACACAGACAGATCAATGGCACTGTACAGATGTAAACTTCTTTTGCTTGAACATTCACTTTCAGGTCTCAAACGAATAAAAGCACACAGTTCTGCTAGATTCTGCCTGGCCAACAACTTGTTGTCTGTCTACAGCAGTCGAACCACAAAAATGTCTCTCCTTGCTAGAAGAGAGGGAGGGATAAATGAGAACTAATAAAACAGAATTTGCACCTGAAAAAAGTAACTGCAAGTTTTTCAACATCAGTGTGTAATGAGATTAGGAAATAACAGGAATGAATATTAGTTGCACAAAGCATCTGCAGTTGTTATCCATTTATCCAAACCACATCTCTTGCACTGAAAAAGGGACTTCAGATTGGATCTACTGGAGAGGGATGTTTGGGTGAAGTTTAGGAAACTGAAAGGGGAGAATCCCTTTTGTGGAAATGGGACACTGCTGTCAGATTGCTCTGTAAGTTGTCTTATTCTGTGGTTATTAGCACCAAGCATGAAGACATCGTCTGTACATTTTAGTAAGGATTTCTGTAATCCTGGCACAATCAACGTAAGATTTATACAAATTCCCTCCTATCAAGATGTGCCTGTAATTTTAAATATAAACACTCTCCTGTAAGAAAATGTGCAGATTTAGGAAAGTCCAGTGAAAGGCCCAAATTCTGCCAGTGAACGCACATATAGGAAGCTCCCCTGGGAATCAGAGCAATGTGCTAGAACACTGAAAGCAAAATTTCGTTCTTAATGTGTTCCTGAAGACTGTAATTATATTTCCCATTGTACTAGTAACATTAATTGAATGTTTAGCTGAAATCAAGTTCATTACGAGTTAAATACAGTACCTAGCCTATTAGGATGGTGTTTATAATTATAGTCATAAAGCACTTGTAAAACATCTTCATTGCAGCAAATAGGTGGAAGTTGGAGTGTAGTGCTGCTATGCATCTCAGCTCATTCTCTACATCTTTTCATCTTTGGGTAGCATTGTGGCATAATGTCATACATGCCACTGACACATCTCCATAGCTAATGCCAGCACTCCTGCATTTTAGGGACATGGCCTACAATGTTTAGGAAAAAAAACATATACAAACCATTATACAAGTTTTTCAGTGCAACAGCACATTACTAAGCATTCCTATACCTAGAAAACTACACACAAAAAATTACACTAAAGCATATATACCTGGTTATTGGCCAATTTATTGGCTGATACTACAATATTAGCAATAAACCAGTTCTTGAGAAGGCTACCAGACTACAGTACTCTTTGATATGAGAATTTTTAGGACACTTTGAGGGAAATGGTTTGCTCTAACAGGGTTTGTACTCATGCTATTGACATGAGTAGCAGCTGATTTTATTAGTGTAAGTCACTCCTGAATTGTAATTGTTTTAATTAACATTGTAATAGAGTAAAATTTATCATTACATATTTAGTGTTCTGCAACCTTGTAGTATTTTCATTATTCCCTCCAAGCAAACACTCTTGCAGCAATCAATGTTTACACGAAAACTCAAATGATACCCACTGCACCTGAATCAGTTTTCTTAATTAAATGCTGGGTGTCTGGCAAACATCTACCTTGAACATATTCCAGACTATAAACTTCCTGGAACCAGAACAATAATATGCTTCAACGTGGCACAAAAATCCTTCCAGCTGAGATGTTGCATTTGAAAGGAAAAATTAAATCACAAAAAGAACAGTAATCTATAGAAACAAACAAAAATAGTTTGCAGAGTCAGCTGCTTCTACTGGTTGAAAAGAGAGAAATAGCTAAATATGATATTGGAGGGCAATGGGAACTAAAACCACAACCACACCCAGGAGATCACTGTGTTGTGATGCCTTCAGGATAACAAGTGAAATAAAGAAGAGAGAGAGTCGAAAGGGATTTACTTTGTAGGGAGATGTTAAGTCACTATTTCAAAGCCATCTTTAACAGTGCAGGGGACGAGAGGGAACTGAACTCTCACAGTCAAAAGAGCAGATGGCTTCCTGCAGGGGGTTGCAAGCATCAGGCCAGTACCTGCAGTTAACAGTGTGGGCTCGGGTATGGCATGGCTGGAGCCACGGCTGAGCTGGAGCACCATGGACATCTCCTCCTTGGTGGTGGCCTTCCCAGAGAAATCTTGGGCATATGTGCCTCCACAGGCCCAGGTGCAAACACCTGGGAGCTGCAGTTATACACCAGAGTTGGTAGCAACCTAAAAGTTTGTGAGAGAAACCCACATGCTGACATCCTCTAACACTACTGGCTTACCATTTCAGAGGGATCTCCCATCCTTCCAAAAGCAGTACGTTGTGAAAACACGTTAAGTCTTCCCTGTAACAAAAATATAAACCATTCCGTTTTACTTCTAGAAATGTTGCATTTTCCCTAGATGTGAATACCATCCAGATTTTCATCTTCAACATCCTTCACGTTTGTTTCCATGGGCTGTAACAAGGGAACCTCCACACACACATACTGGTTCCTTTACATTTTCTACACTGTTATCTTTTTCTATTTATCATCAACAACCTCTGGGAGTTTTGTGGAGAATGGCATGAAAGAAATGCCAAGAACTGTGAATTCAGTCTCAAGCATACTGATTTCCCAGCTTTCGTCCTGATTCAGAACATCATTACAGAAAAGACCTAAACTGTTTTTGATATAGTCTGAAGTCTTTCTGTCTTAACACCAACAGTCATCCTAATGAGAGCTACACAAACTGCAGTGGGATTTCAGTCATCACCAACAGTGGACAGTGACCTCAGGCCAACGTGGACTCCAGGTGTCTGCACATCGAGAAGGAAGAAGAAACCTGATATACAACACTCATGCATGGGAAGGTGCATCCAACTGCAAGTACAACCACTTCGCCATTCACAGCCATTTTCATCAAAATAGAAACACCCAAAAAGAAAAATTAGTTTTACTGTATTTTATTTGACATGGTTGAGGACACAAGAACACTCAAGATACAATCCAGAGAAGTTGTGAACAGCTCCAAACATCTGTGAAATCTGAATTTATCTTGCACTGGGGTGAACAAGACCACAATGGTTGGTTTTATAGTATAGTTGAAGACTATTTCAAGCAGGTGTGTATTGTGACGTTACGCCCAACAACTTTTATACTATTCATCCGCTTAAGCCATTTCGTATGATAAATATGCAGCTTATCTCAGCGATTAATTCTCTGCAATACATGATTAGCCTTCTCATAATAATGCATTAAAACTCCTGTATATATTCACTGGTATGAATATAGCAATATTAACCATCCTAACCATTACTGCACATGTATCATATTCTAGTACAAGTAATCATTCTATCACAATTAGTTGCTAACTTTCAGCCTAGATTTAAATAAGTTTGACTCAAACTTGCAAGTCCATGCTTAGAGCAAAACTTCAGTCAGGGCTCTTGGCTTTGCCTAAGGATGGCAGGCCTTGTCTTTTCAACATTAGGTTGCACAATGTCATCTGAAATCCCTACCAAAAATACAGGAAACTTCCTGCATTAAGTATCAGAACTACTATTCTAAAAAATGACTCATAATTTCCTAATTAATTTCATATTAATTTTACAGCCTAACATCCTCTATCAAAATGGGCATCCATTTCCCACTTACAATGTAAAGTTGTTCAAATGGGTTATATACTACAGACCATAGCATAACATTCTACTTACAATTCTAACTCCTTAGAGGGACAGGCTAATTTTCCACTCTCAGATTTAAAGAGGACAACGAGGACGGTTGGAAGTTTGCTCAGTAGTTCAGTGTTCTGCATAGAAGAGCTAGATAGTGCTCTCATGAGACTGAAAAAGGAAGTGCAAAAATATGCAAACTCTTCACATTTGACAGTTACAGTAGAATCACTTTAGCAACAAATGCCTGTTCGGATCAGGCCAGAATCTTACAAAAGGTGAATAAAAAAGGGCAAAGAATCTCTACCATGCAGGGAACTACACTTCAAAAGAGCTGCAGAAACTACTGCTAGCATTCCCGGCAGACGGGCTGAAAACAGCACAAAACCCAAGGGCCACAATATCCTACAGTTCACCTCCTCTTCTTGGTGGGGGATTGCAGACCTTAACTATATCAAATTCTGCATTAACCTAAGGCCACTGGAAACAAATCCTTGTTTAATTGGAACCATTCAGTTTAACATAGGATGCAAAGACAGTGAAGCCTTCTTTTCTTTAAGAATTTAGTGTTTGGTAGGAAGTAGTGACAGACAGAGACCTGCAACTACTATAAATCAGTATTACCTGGCTCTGTAAAGTATATATAAGTATATATATTTCAACTAGAAAAGATCCTTAGTAAAACTCCAAAACCTAGAGAAGAAGCTGTATATTCAGATCATACAAGCTAAATATAACTTTGTTTTACAGGAGGATTCATCCATTATTATGATGAACTGCTGGAATGGTCACCATCTGAAACAAAGAAATGAAATCCCAGCAAAATACAAGCGCATCTGTGTAATATGCTTAACTGGTGTGACTTGCATTGCAGGAAGAATGTTGTATTTTCTGACACATCAACATTTCTTTCCTATTATTATAAGATCAGCCTTTTACATTTCATATCTTACCATCTTTAAAAGCCTATAATTATGGAAGCTGATTGAGAAACTATGTTATTTAAAATTAACAGCTGAATGAAATCAACAGAGGCAAAGAGCATTTTTATACAAGAAAATAGCACTGTAGAAAGAAAGAGTCTGTACAATATTTAAATATTGTATATACATAAAATTATATTGTTCATAACTCATCTTAAAGTTTCTCTTGTTTGTAAACCATGGAAAGCAACACACAAAAAATCCCAGTATTTAGCTTTTAAAGCATTTAGCAGGCAGCAGGAAATTGAATGCTAGAAAGCACACTTTGTAATTATAGGAAAGTATCCAGCCGGATACTGTGACTCCATTCTCCATAGTCCTTTTATTTTCTTCTTCTTTTTTTTTCTTTTAAAGCTGAATGCAGAACAGATTTCATATTCTACTAGGGAATTCTGCAACAGGCACAGAAAACTCAATGGCAAATGCAGCAGACCAGTTCTGCAGCTCTTTACAGTGGCAAATCTCCAGGATAAACACGGAAAGCTTAAGTGCAGGATTGGAATGTAAATCAGTGAAAACATTGATAAAGCTGTCATTTCCCAAAAGTGTCAGTAACTGATATAACTCATGCTCAACTTATTAGAAAGGAAGGTTTAGTTTAAGAATTAAAATTGCAAGTTCCAAAAATGTAATGAATTCCAGCAGGTAATCAGGCAGCTCTATATAAATGCTCTGAAAGCATCATTGTTTGGTGGTTATTCAGGTAAGCATCAGTCTGCCAGCTAGGAGTGGATTTAAAACTGAAGTTATCAGTTTATCCTCCTGGACAGCCATCATCTAACCGTACTTCCAAACATTAACACGGGAATTAACAAGAAAAAAATGTGATTATGAAAGAAGTGCAAAGTCTTAAACCTCTGGAGGAGTAACTCCATACGCCAGTATATGCTGGGGGTCGACTGGCTGGGAAGCATCTTGGCAGGAAAAGACCTCAGGGTCTTGGTAGACACAAAGTCTTCATGAGCCAGCAATGTACCCCTGAGGCAAAGAATGCCAAGAGCTGGGCTGCACAAGGAAAAGTGCTGCCAGCAGGATAAGGAAGGCGATTCTCCTCTATTCAGACCTGGTGAGACTACATCTGGCATCCAGCCCTGTGCTTCTGAGCAACATGGACTTACAGGCTGAGTCTGTCAAGGTGTCAAAAAGGTGACGAAGGGATCAGAGCATCAGTTGTAAGAGGAGAGGCTGAGAGATCTAGGACTTCAGACTCAAGAAGAGAATGCTTGTGGAGCAATCAGGAATGTGTATAAATGTCTGACAGAAGACAGCAAAGAAAATGGAGCAAGACTTCTCAGTAGTTCTCAGTGAAGGGGTAAGAGGCAATGGGCACAAATTAAAGAACAAAAAAATGCTTTTAAAAACAGCGCTGTCAAATACTGGAATAGATTGCCCCAAGAAGTTTAGGCATCTCCACCTTTGAAGATATTGACAATCTGAAAGGACAGAGCATCCTGTTCTAGCTTAGAGCTTAGGGGTTGGACCAGATAGTTTTCAGAGATCCCTTCCAACTTCACCTGTTCTGTGATTCTGAATGGAAAATAATAAATATAAGTTTATAAGACCTAAAAAGGGAAATAACTTTGCTCTTAATAAGTTTCTGAAGTAAGATGAGCGTAATGTTAGCTATTTAATCCAATAGCTAGTTCAAAGAGCTTTGACAAGAAAGGCCCTCTTCTCAAGCTTGGGCAACCACCATTAGGCTACTAAAATATGCAAGTTTCCTAGATCTACTTTTAAGGATTTCTAAGGATTTTCTTTTCAGTGTGATCTCAGAAGTGAAGACACTCACTTCCTGCTTCTTTCCATCCCTGATTTTCAGCACTTACATTTTTGAAAGTACAGGCCAAAAACCAAAAGAAAGCTGTAATTTACTAATTTGTTTCCACACTGAGAGGATGATGCTATTTCAGACAGATACCCCATACAGATACCCCCTACACCAACCACCTGGGCTAGCAAATGTTTCTTGGGAGGAAGAGGAAGAAGAACAAGAACAAGGCAAAGAGATGATGATTTTATATTTCTTAACCAATCTTCAGGATGCAATAATAACACTTAATAAAGGCAGATCTTTACACATGCTTGAACAACTAAATAACTTTTACTACCTCTGGAACTTTTCCTCCTCAAACTTTTTAAGGGTCTTTTAAAATCCAGCCTTTGGTCCTTCAAGGGCACAAGCATGACATACCCCACCTCACTAGCTGTTCTCATATAGCCTGCTGAAATTCAAGATGATTACGTGACAAAAAATGAAATACTGGATGATGAGTCTCACAAACAGGCCATGGTGGGGGAAATGATCTGTTAGTAGTTTAAGAAATCAATACCAACTTTGACACTTTTAGAGGTGGCAACATCAATGGCCATGGCTTTGATCTCAGTGTCCCCAAACTGCATAAGTGTTTTGATCTCCCGTCTGTTTGGCACAGAAGCATCAGTTCCTGTGAGATCCAGGCGAAGGGTGCCACACTTTTTCACTCCAGATTCGGTGATGAAGCTGACATTATCTTGTTCTGAGCTATAGATATTGATCACTATTACTAACTGGGAAGGTTTGGCAGGTGTGTAACTGCGTGTCACAGTTTCTCCAAGGGCTACAGATTGGTCGGCGGAGATAAACTTGTCAAAGACATCAGTGCACCAACGCGTGCCGTCTTTGATTAGCAGCTTCTCCGGTGGATGCTTCCCTTCCACAAACCGATTCAGCACACCCACACCATAGGTGAGAGGCGAACGCCGCACTTTGATGACAGCAGGGTCTAGACCAAAGAGAACAGCTCCTTTGAGGATAGTGAGCCCCACATCCTGAGGAATGATGACTCGACATCTTGAACCAAAAGCGCTCTGGACAGCTTGCTGGAGTAAAGGGGATTCAGCGAAGCCACCCACCAGGAACAGAAACTTGACATTGGTCACTTCTGGCTTATCGAATACATCACCTGTACAGAAACAGAGCCCATGCAATAGGGAAAAATTCAGTGGCAAAGCAATTCATTTGAAACTCCAAATGCCTGATGCATCAATGTTCCATGCACATGCACAAAATCTGAAACTCTCACATCTATGCCCCCACTGCCGCTCTCAACATGCACCAGCTCCACTTCTGAGGTTACTTACTATATTCTGTTTCAATGGGGTAACGACTGTGAATGAAAACTTGCCCCAAAGCAGATGATATTTCTGAAGTGGCATTTATGCTTTCTAAACATAATTTTCATTTGGCTTGTACCAGCAAAGGGAGACAGATTTTATGCAAAGAAATCCCCCACGTTGAGGAAAGTCACACAGTTCTGTTGTAGGCTCACCCACAGTCAGTTCAAATAACTGACACAGCATGACTGAGGTATCTGCCACAATTATCTTAGTGTGAAGCCTCTCCCTCCCTGCTCACACAGAAGCTATTCTGTCCTAGTTGTCTTACTAAGTTGTGGTCTCTCAATTCAACTTAACAAGTCCTCACACAGCGAGTATGCTAACTTGGATATTCTACTCCAAATACAATTTGATTAGCACTTTGTAATGTGTAGAACAGCAATACTTCACCCAGCATATGTATTATACTCAACACAAATCCAATCTTTCATGAAGGAGAGTTTAAATAACAAATTTCCCAATAAGCCTGTGTCATTTTTCATTGCCAGATAAATAAATAAATCTATTGTTGCTTAAGCCATGTCTGGAATCTTTTATTTTTTTTTAAACAGGAGGCATCATTTATTTATTGTGCTCCTGAGATCTCGGTGATTTGGAGAGTCATCAAAAAAAAAGGACTTTCTAAGTCCTTCCACTCATAAGAAATGAGCTACAGGCCTTAATTACAGCAATAATCAGATACTAGTTTTGATTCTGGCATTATTTTGTTCTTGCCTGAAATAGGAAAAAGAAAAGTAGGATCTGGGTTAAAACATTGCTCTTTAGGGAAAGATTGTAGCTCTGGAAATACAGTTTAGGCAGCAACAGGACTGAATCACTAGAAAAACTAGTTCTAGAAGTAGGTAGTAAGATGCATTAAAGGCGATGTCCCTTACTTGAAATTACCTTCCCAATCACTTTTTAAGGGATGAATGTTTCAGAACTAAATTCCCTGCCCACATTTAGTGCATCCTAGCAGTGCTGTTTCCTATAATTCCTGTTACTGGTTTGAAACAGGTAAGCCAAGCTTCAGCCTCAGCTTAGTCAGAAAATGGAATTACACACAGATACGTACTCAGGTGTTGAATAATCTGGTCAATTGTAGGTTTGAAGAGTGCATTCATTGCATCTGGGCTCATCCTCAGCATTCCTTGGGAAGACCACTTCACAAAGTCCACGCTGCAAAAAAAAAGAAAGCATTTAGAAAGGATATTAAGAGAGTACAGAGTACAGCCAAGCACTCATAAGACATGACACACAAATAATGAGTTTACAGAATCTGTATGCAGTTTGCTTAGAAAAAAGTTACCTTGTCTAACTTCAGCCCCACACCAAACGGAGCAACTTAAAATTTCCAGGGACAATTGCTATTCTTGCTTGTTTAATTGCTGTTTTCTTCGCCTGACTGCCTCCTGCAGCATTCCCAATGTTTATCTGCCTCCTGAAACAGCTGGCAGTCAGTGCACTGTTCGCTAATCTGAAACAGCACTGATTCAACCCCAGAAAGGCAACGTTTAGATTATAGCAGCAGCAGGCCAAAGCCACTGGAAACAAGCAAGGAAAACAAGCAAGCATGGGAAGTCTCAGGAGACAGAGAGGAGAATGGTGTTTTTAATGAGTTGTAATATTTGTTAAGTGAATAGATGCATTATATTATTTCATTGTGCACATCCATATAGCTTAGCAATTTCCTTTTCATTCAAGCACATTCTGTGTTACCTTTGCACTTTCTATCTCGTTATTCTGTTAGTTTCAGTATACCTAGGGGAACACTGCATTCTGGAAACAGACACTTCTTTTACATTACTGTCCTTCAGACTACATGTAATTAGGATATTTTAATTGTCTGTCTTTTTAAAGATTAGTCAATTCTGCATCTATTTGGGTTCAATCATCTACTCACTTGCTTTTCCTCAAGGCATGTTCTACACTGTGACCTCGAAACTTCTTATAATAATCAATGAAGGAGAAAGGCAGAGTGATGTTTAGTGGATTGGTCCTGTCTGGAGCTGCTGCCCGTTTACGGGACTCAAATGCTATCATCAGATCTACCCAGGCAGCAGGACGCTTGATTTTAAATTGCTCAATAAAATCTTCTCCAAATATTTTACACAGGAGCTTTTCAAATTCATAGTCCACACCTAGGGAACCATATGGCCCACCTGCATTAAAAACAAAACACAGCTTTAATATTCTGAAAATCGTCTTAGATTTCAGGTAGACCAATTACACATCAGATTGACACCACTATGACTGTCACGGGAAACAGTCTGTCTAATACAGAACGTGATCTTACCTTTGCCTCACTTTTACACCTGTATTGTTCTAGACACTGTAACACCGCAGCAGAAAGGCTGTCTTAAAGCCACCAAGCCTGAAGACACTCAGCAGTGAACAATACAGCTGAAGACCAACTCAAGTGTACAGGCTGTCTTACAGGGTTAACAGCTTAGCAAAGACAAAGAGGGGATTTTGGAGTTCAGGAAGGGAGTATCATTAAAACAATTGCATTTTAATTGCACTTGTTGTTGTGAATCTATCATTGTGAGTTTCTGCCAGAGGGTGGCAGGCTCCCCCTGTTACGCTGGCTGTGGAATTACTGGAACATAAAAGCCTTCCCTAAGATCTAGGGAAATTTTACAAGGATCTTGATGTGACACACTTAGCTTTTTATACCTCCACAGCACTTCTCAGAATAGCTGGTCAGAGACCTCTTAAAGGAGTGGAAGATCATAAATTTACTAAAAGAAGGCAGACCAGGACAGTGACCCTTGTCCAGACAGCAGATAGATCACATAATTTTGAATACTGGTCTGATTCCAGGAAGAACTGTTAGTGAAATATAGTGATTAGTAAAGACATGTATTTTCTTCACAGACAGATCAAAATATTGCATAAATCTAAGCAGTGGAAGTGCCACCTACCTGTTGCCTTGTATAGTTCCTTAAGATGTCCTTCAGGGAGCCTGATCTGATGGACAGTCATATCCACCGTGCCTCCTCCACTGTCAACAACGATGTAACGGTCACCTGGTTTGCCAAAGGAATAGGCAAATGTGACATTTATTACCACAATGACATACAGCAATGAGAGATAATGACTTGCAGGAAGTTACTAATCTCTATTCTGAAAACTTCATCTTTATCAGTAGTGATTCACAGTAAATACATATTTAGGTACCAAAAGATACTGGTTTAACACAGAAGGAAAGGGGGTTAATGGAATTGCTCGTGCTAGTGGTGTCCACTTTAGGGGGTTAACTAATTAATACTACAGCATATTCACAAAGCCTATTCTGAAGAAATAGTCCAGCTGTACTTTGAAACCTGGGTTACATTCTGTCATCTCCTTAATAAACCATATTTTGCTATACAGAACTACAGTTCAGCTTCAGCAACTCCGAGCTGCGTATGCACTTCTATTTGTTTGTTTTCCAACTCACAATCATTCTGAGAACAGCGCAGATCTGTGGGAAACACTATGTTCACCAGCAGTGTAAAACCAGCGAGAGCAAAGTTGATTCAAGAAAGGACACTACCTTCTTCCAGTTCGGACCAGATTTCTCCTATGACATTTTCCACCAAAAAGGTGCGACTCTGTCGATTGCGACGGACATGTTCCTTGGCTAGTCAAAGACAGAGACAATTACTGAGTATTACGAAGCATAAAGAATTCGATATCACATGGTGCAGGAAACAGGTGCAAGCATGCTGACAGATCTCCATGTATTGCTTCTTAAAACAAACGAACAACTACTGCACTGGTTTGGGGAACATTATAACATTACTTCTAGAAAGAAGGAAAAAACATTTTTCAGATTTTCTGTTCTTTCTTCATACTGCCGGAATTAGAAACAAGGACCTAGTGTGAAAGCTACAGACAAATCCTTCACAGCTACTATATTCTGACTTCTAAGTACAAGCTGGAAGCTGTCCCTGCTGCCAGCCGGGTTCAGGCACACGCTCTGCCACACGGTGGCAGCCCTGGTCCACCGCAGACCTGAGCTGCCATGGCAGGCAGAGAACATCCCACCTTCTGATGTTGAGTGCTGGGGCGAGGCCTCTGCAGATGTTCAGGATGTCATGCTGCCTCAGTGTAAGCACCCAAAAGCACTGCTTCACAGCTTTGTAACTCCTCAAGTCTCAAAGTGATCACTAAGTCTGATCCTCTGATAACTCAGGCAGATGACTAAAGAGATCAGCAACTATTTCAGCCTTTACTTATGAAAATTCTTGTTTGTTGTGACAGCCTGCGAAGCAGACTCTAGAGCTGCCATGATAAGCAATTAACTTATGTCTTGACTAAGACTTGACCTATTAGAAACATAGAGGACACTGGCACAGCATTTTTTAAATTTATAGCAATTAAAAATTAAGCACAATCTCATAACAATACTTCAGCTTACAAGACCTAATTTCTACTTAGACATTCAAAAGGTGCAAAACAGTCTGTAAAGAGAAAGTAGAACAGTGAGAGCCTTCGCTATCAAGCTTCTTAATCAATCTGCACAACTGGACGACCAAAAGTCATTTCCTGTATTACATTCATTCACTTTCATTCAAAGGTGCTATATAAAATAGTTCAGAAGACAGACATCCTGCAATATGTGAAGCAGGAAAATCACTGAATGCATTTTCCTTCTAATTTCTGTAGTGTCTATGATCAGAAAGAGATGAGCGGCTTTGCTTTCACCCATACCTGCTCCATAAAGACCCTACGATGCAGACAAGTTGTCAGCCTCATACACCAACAGCTCAAATCACAGAGCATTCGAAGACAGAACAAGCAAGAGGTCCAAGCAATGGACACTAGAGCCCACAGAAGTCAATCGGAGTCCTTTCATTTTGTTTCTGTGGACTAAAAGCAAACGCAAGAGCCAGTATTTAACTATGACTGAGGTAAAGTCATCCTGGCTATTGCAAACAGTAATATTTGTGTTTTGACTTCACTGCAATAAGACGGCCCATGGAGCGCATCTGTTCATAGCTAAATGGTTTTCCTCCTTAATCCATCCTCAGCTTGTCTTGGGTACCTGCCATTCCTTTATGAAATTTTAATTCTAACCCCAAATTAATTCTCTCAAACTATATTTTCATTAACTTTGACAATAAACCTTTCTCATCCCCAATGGCCTCTACCTTACGCAATTAAGAAAGAGAATGGTTTCCACTATCAGAAATCCACCATCTGCCAGATTCTGTCCAGCTTTAAAACTTCACCAAACACAGAAGCTTTTTCTGTTTTGTTTTTTATTATTATTATTATTTATTTTCTTAGAAGCAAATCTCCATGCAGCCTGAAAGCAAGTTCATGGAAAAGTGCATGGAGTGGAATGGTGCAGGATGAGAACGAGGTGGAGAATGTGAGAGGCCCTTGAAAGGACTGTGACCTGCACAGGCCTCCCTAACGCTGAGCACATCTGACAAGTGCTAGCTGGGAGCGACATGGCTAGGAGAAAACAAGGTAATGACTTTGCCTAACTAAGAAAAAATGCAATCTAGTAAGTACAGGAATAGCTTTACAGGCTTCATTTTCCATGTGCCCGTACCACTTTGACCTGGTAAATATGATGATGAAATGCAAATTCTTCTGAAAAATTCCTCTGGGATAGACTGACACAGTAACACCTCCATCAGTGCAACTACTGCAATTCACACAGAGAGGAAATTGTTACGTAACTACACCACAGCAGTCCACTATTTTCTCCTTTTTGCTCTCCAGTCTCACCAAAGTCTTAGACTAAATCTTGTCTAAGGATAAAGGATTTTTTGGCTAGTGACTTACATTGTGGGCCCACCTCTGCAAGTCAGTCTTACAGCACTAATATGAGCAGCAAATCACAGGTCAACAAGTTAGAATTGCCATACCTAGTTTCTCCCCTGTGAGTATATAAAGGCATTGCCATTCCATTACCATGTGCTCCTCCAAGTGTTGAAAGTAAATAATGGTGTTTCACAAGGATGACTTCAAAAAGCATCTGCCAAAACTCTGGAAGAACACATGAGACTGAAAGTCTCATTGAGATCCAGTAATTTTACATTGCTTCAATAATGCAGCTAATTGAACGCTTGTTTCCAACAAATTAAATATAAAATGATCCAGCATAAAGTATTAATTACAACAAAAAAAACACTGTGGTGAAAATGCTATGGAACAGGCTGCTTAGGGAGGTGGTGGAGTCACCATCCTTGGAGGTCTTCAAGAAACTTGGAAATGTGGCACACAGGGACATGGATTAGCGGGCAAGGCGGGGATGGGCTGATGGTTGGACTAGATGATCTTAATGGTCTTTTCCAACTTTAATGATTCTATAATAAGCACCTTGTGTAAATCCAGTTCCGATGGTGTCGCTGGGACTATAGCCATTGACAGGCGCTCTGCTGCTCAGCTCTATCATCTGGTGCAGGCGGAGCTTCCGGCAGTAGATAGAAGCTGCCTCAGGTTCCAGGGCGATGATCAGCTGCTCGGGGTTTTCAGGGCTTGCCATTCCTGCCTGTGAGAGAGAATCGATCAGAGAAGTGGGCTGGGAGGTCCCATCACCTAACAGACCCCTCCAGCAGGTGAACAAGCACATCCCCAGCTGCCAGGTTCAGTCAGGTCAACCCTCAAAGTTAACACACAAAGAAGCTGCTGCTGCTACCCAAAAGCCTTGGGCTGGGACTCATCCTGCCCACAATGGATAGCCACCACTTCACAGGCTGTAGCAGGGAGGTAGGCATGCACTTACCATGCTGTCTAACCGAGCAGCTGTGTGCGTGACAGGAGGAGAGAGGAAGAAAGTCCTCCTGAGGCCTGTGCTGAACAGCCTACAACCTGACCTCCTAACTAACCCATGAATCTGCCTGCTAGGAGGGGCCCAGCCTCCTATCAGAAATACCTTTGGTGTCTCTTCTCCCAGTGACAATTTTAGTATGCCTTGCTTTATATCCCAGAAGATATAAGACATATATAGTCCTTGCCAAAACCGACCTTCCCCCCAATGTGCAGCTTACTAAGAATATATGATACACTTTGCCAGTAATGCATCTTTTGACTTAAAATCAACATTTCTCTATTCCAAAATAAATTTTGAGCACAATTGCTTTCATAACAGCTCAAAAACGCTCAGTTTTCAAGGAATTGAAATACAATAGGACACATTCCTTAAACTATAATGAGAAAAAGTCTAAAAATACTTTAACTAACATTTGCAAGCCTGCTCATGGCAGTGGGTTGGAACTGGATGATCTCTGAGGTCTCTTCCAACCCAAGCCATTCTATAATTCTTTGATTTGCCACTCCTTCTATTTGCTTTCTGAATTTTCAGTCTTCAGATACAAAGATTTTCAAGCAAACTTAACATGTAACCACATCGCTCTCAGAGCTGCACTTTCTTACATCCTCACTTCCCCCCTACCGTACAATTTTCTGTTAAAAGATAACCATATCTTTCAACTCTTTCTGCTCAACTTTTGGCCTGCTCACCAAAGTTAAGTGTGTGAATACTAAAGATTAATATATAAATGAACATTTTTCTGTATCCACAGTCAGTCTACCCGCAAACTCTCCCTTCAACTTACACATATTCATTGTGTTTTGCTTCAGAGCACCCCCAAAAGAAGGCAGAATCACATGGGAAGGCTGCTAGCTTGGACTGGACTTAGCTTCCGTCATACAGCTACACTGTGGGCTGTGCTAATTGTTGGCCAGATTGTATCTGCGGCTAGAAACTCAAGAGTAAAGCTTGTTCAAAAGCAACACCAGGGTAAAATTTGGAGGCAATTTGGAGGTCCTTCCCCTTTTCTGATTCATTTTTCCCTTTCTATAACAGCACATAAGAAAGATGCATCTTTATTGAAAGCATCTTCCTACTTTAATTGGTAGCACTGGAAGGGACAACACTCAAGACATGAATTAATTCTTGGTCATTCCTGACATGTTCATCTAATATGTTACATACTTCCAAGAATGAACAGTCTGCTCACACAATCTATCCCAATATTTTCCTGTCTTTGCCTTTGGAAATATTGTGAGAAGTCCCATTTGAACCTTTCTTCCTGCCATTTTAACACCAGCACTTTTTGTCTTACCCAATGTGGGCACAGAAAACAAGCAGTTCCTTCCTTCCCTGCTGCAGTTTTCAGTCTGCTCTATGTACTGGGCATAGATCAGCAGCACACACAAAGCAATTCTAAGCCTTGTGTCAAATGTGCACAAAAAGAGATAACTATATTTTAGGGAAAAACTAATTAGTTGCTAAGGGCATTAAAATCCAAAGTCTGCATTATAAAGTATTTGCAGAGATGACAAGAACCGAGTTACGTGCATAAGAAATGCACTGGCATTTCCTAGCTAAGAAAAAAAGAATACAGTAATTACAAAGTCATCTATTCTGGGGTGGGGGGGATTTAGGTACTTATTTCCAAGGCTGGTCCTGTTAAAAGAAAACAGTAAACTATTAACACTTCCATCTGCTTCTTCCTCTCCTCTAGTTCAGCCTGTATTAAGAACTTTTCCCATCACCGCCTGCACATCAGTAGAGGAAGGCAGTGACCTGCAGTGCCTGAACTCAGATCCATGTTCTCAGAGCCTCCAAGTATAGCAGATGCTATTCTTGCTACTTTTTCTGACTAGATACTATTTTAACATATTCAAAATATCTCCTGAGGAAAACATTCAACAGAAATGACAGTTTTTAACAGTTCAAAGCACAGTTGATCCTAATAGAATTTCATGAAGCCTTTTTTTTTTTTGTTATTGTTACAAAGCCTTCCTTACAGAGTTTGACAGGCCAGTTAAAAACGAGGAATGTGTTATTTCATCTCAGAAAATAGCCATACCAAGAGCTGTGTACAATAAAACATCAGACATCCTACATATATATATCCTAATGTGTAAATATATATATATATACATACACAAAGATTGATATTGATGTTATGTAATACATAAGTATTTTTTTCTCCATATATTAAGATAGCACATCACTGCATAAATATATCTAAACAATGCACAGAAGGGGAGATGAGATAAATGTGACTGGGTACATGCTGCTAGGGAAGAAAGGAATAATGAGATTATGTTAGTACAAGGTCTGGGAGGATGAAGACATCGGAGGCAGCATCTGCCCCATTGCTACAGCTGAGGAGAAAGGGACAGGAGGAAAAGCATGCAGAGAAAGAGCAGTAAAAGCACCAGGCAGTCAACACAAAGAAATGGTGATGAATTCACTAAAAATCTTAACGTTAAACGTTCCAAAATTTGCTATATTTTCCATTTGTTCCATTCTATCTGCCTTGCCCACTGCTGCCCACTTGCCATTGCAAGAGTAAAGATTTAGAAGTTAACAGGCTTAATCAGAACAGACCTAAGCAATACCTCAGGCCTTATTACACAGATCATTTTGGCAGCTGACTGATTTGCCTAGGGCGACTAACTGTGGACTTTACAACAGACCCACATCTTGCCTGTGGTCTGAGATCTTTTCCCTCACTTGCAGTATAAACCCAGCCATCACCAACGAAACATGAAGGGAGCAGACAGCCTTTTTCCCAAGAATGCAAATGTGGAAAACCATCACAGAAATACAGAAATCTTGTTAGCAATAAGTTCTTAAAAGTGATTTCCAGAAGACTGTTGCATCTACACACCTGGAAGAAGCAAAGAACAAGATGAAGAGTGCCCCAAACTCACTCTGCATCTCTTTGAGCACTTCATACTACGACAGGAAAACTCCCACACTTAACTCACTCCAGTAAAAACACACCTCTAAGCTGCTGCCAGGGCACTGCTGCTCGTTCACGAAGACGCATCATCACCAGCAAACCTCAGAATGCTTCAAATCCTCAAGCACTGGAGCACGCAAAACTCTACCATCCAGATACAGGTGAATTCTTAACTTGACACAACAGCTTTGCTGTAATAGCCAAAGATGTCTTACTGTAAGAGAGCCATAGCTGACCACAAATATATTGTGCCAAGTGTTAATTTATCTCAGCATTTGCAAATACTGAGTTCTGGACTGTGACTCAGTACAGCAGACTGAACATACACAGAGAACTCAATGATACTCATTCAACATGCAGAATCATCACTACTACAGATTAAAAGACGATACTTCTAGAACCCAGCCCCACATGCCATGATGCACAATGAGAAAAAGCAATTCTCTTTTTTTATTTAATATTATAACTTCTTTTGTTATTTAATATTATAACTTGTAAAGCCCTGAAGTCAGCATTAGAGTAGAACAAGAGCTTGAGTCTTTCTAAAAGGTGCAATGAAAGCCATGAGGTAGATCTTCATGAAAATTCCCCACCTCTGAGGTGTGGTATAGGGAATTCATCCAATGTGAGTGGAATAGACAGAATGCATAACATAAAATTTAAGCAGAAACCTAAGAGTTATCCAAAAACTTAGCTACTGAGCTTTTCTGGATCCAGTCAATCAAGTATACATGTCCAGAACCCCACTAGGAGCACTATCTTCAGAGATGCAGCCCCTGCTCTGAACAACCAGTCCTTGAAAGTACCAGGCTGCTCAGATTGGAGAATATCTATTACAATTTTAGCATCATAACAAAGAGCACCAGCTTAAAGACCAAATTAGAGAGTAACTACAGTGGATCCATGCTAGTTGGCTCTAGGAGGGTCTCAACTTCTTTGGTTCTGAAATGCACAGCCCTGCCTTGATCATCTTCTGCAGGGGCTGGGGAGATGAAAATATGAAAAGATAAAAATAGAAAGAAATGATGCATTTTATTCCATACATATGGGAGTGGATTCACGTGGTTATCAGAATGCTATGTTAACATAGGCAATAACAAAGCTTCAATCTGTCAAAATGTGGCTGTATACATGTAATATAAAACCAGCAACTTCACTAAGGAGAAAATGTGGCTAACATATGTATTAATCTCATCACAGTCTGTGAGAAAAGGCTCAAAATATACAAGAGAAATGGTTAAGAGTCTGTATATATTAGAAATAACAGAGGTGACAAAGGAGCATTCCTCAGATTTAGAGCTAATCAAATCTATGCAGGCAGTCTATGAAGTCTTGACCCCTATTTAACGAGAATTTAGAGTCAGTGCCAAAGCAAACTACAGCTGGGTCTACTACAGGGCAATGCTCACGTTCACCTCCAGAGCTGCTGCAAGAGGAGGGCAGAGACCACTCTGATCCCAAGGCTCCTCTTCGGTCAAGGGAGTAGCTCCATCCAGGTCCTTCAACTAGAGAAAGTGATCTGAGCTAGGCTCATTTTCTTTCAGTAATGTTTGCGTGTCACTTTACATCACTTCCAGTGTTAAATGAGATAAGTGAATTATTCCCACATATACACACAAATTTAAAAAATGCATTTTCTCTGGATAAATATAAGCACTGTGCTTTTACTTTTACTCTGCCGCAATGTAACCAGTCAGACGATCCTGGGCAGGCTCTGTATGCCTTAGCAGCTCACGTTACCTATCCGTAAAATAGGTACACTGCTGCCTTTGTCCTTTATGCTCTGAAAGGAAGTAAAGGAAAACACTTCATAACCTAAGTACAGAGTAATATACTATATTATTTTCACAGTGGGTTAAATTTTATCTTTCAGAAAAAGAAATAAAGAATCAGGTCTGACTGGAGGAATTCTAATTTACTGCTTTAATAAATTTTATAATCATCTAAAGCTCAATTCAGCACCGTGTAGGCGCCGTATGCACTGTACTCACACTTTGTAAGACAGTTCCGGATACAGAAATAGACTAGTATAAACAAACTAGACAAATAAACATGTGCAAGAAGAATCCTCGTTATACAGCTGGAGAGGCAAGACACAGTGTTAGAATCACAGAATAGCTTGGGTTAAAAGTGATGTTTCAGGGGCCATCAAAATGGACTTCAGAGCCTTGGGATGTCTGCTGAAGGAACCAAGGGCACAGCTCCGTGATGGAACTGGTTCAGTGATGAAGTTGATTTCAGAAGTCCACACTATTCAAGCCTTGGGCCCCTATGCAGTTTTCACAGTTGGCCACTCCACCAAGCATGTCACTCTATTCACTTTTGAAGCAGCGGCATAGACTAGGCATAGACTAGGCTGTAATGATCTACTCTTCTGGGTGGCAGAAAGAACATCTAAAATCTGTTTTTACCACTAAAGGCATATTTCCAGGCCTCAGAGATAAATTTGAAGAGCTGGATTCCATGAAATAGCTTTGTAAAGACAATGTGGCTCATTAGGAAATAAAGTCCTGCAGCACAACATCATTCAGCTAGAAAAACAGAAGCTGTGAATTAGCATCAACATTTCTGTATTTTCCAAGATATTTATTATAATTAGTAACAATAGGAAAGCTATGATTGCAAGTTAAGCACTAGGCAGCCTGCACGAAGAAAGTATTGTGTGACTCCATCCAGGCAACACAAAACAGCAGTTGGAAATTAAAAGCCTCATGAAATTTACACTGTTTAAACTAATCAGCTCATTGTGTTAACAGATTCATGATAACAGCAGCCACTTAGTGCCTCACTAAGCGAGCTCTTCTCTAATCCTCCTCCTTTTTCACTAGCTAGCACTTTCTCCAGTTTTATGGCATCAAACTAGGATGTCACAAATAGATGACTGAGACCTAATTACAGAGGCAGAGCACGCCAGGAAAGATGAGCAACATGAGAAATGAGCCTCAGCATTGTCACATAAGGAGAAGCTGGGTTGGCAGGGAGTGGGGCTAGAGGATGTCATGAAGCTGCATCAAAAATGCAGTTTGTACAGTTTTGCTAGACCTTCAGCCTTGACACCTAAGGAAGATTCAAGAAAGAATAGTCTGAAAATCACTATGCCATCATCACAGACCAATGCTCTGCCATTAGTCTTCAGGAGCAACAAGAGTACTGCAGTGCAATAGGAAACTCATGAATAAACACGACAGAGGGAGGTCAGGCAGCACCTTTAGCTCAGGCAACTCATTGGTTCAAAGACAGATTCTTAAAATTGCTCAACAGCCACGAAGGAAACAGTACTTTCAAAAGCACCCAGACTCCTATAGGTAGCACAGCACAGTGAAGTGACTGGGTTAGCCAAAGACAGGAGGAGGAGCCGTTGGGAGCTCTGCTGCTTTGGAAAGTTCATCCTTGGATTTTAAGTGCCTAGATGAAAACAGAGAATTAACTTCCCCCCACTTTCTTTCTCTTTTTTAAATAGTCAACCCAACGTTTGAGTGATGGTTGATTCTATAAAGATCTGATACTTACAGTGTCATAGAGATACTTGCAGCTTTTCAGAACCAAGAGCTTTTTGCTTTCTCTTAAACATTATTTGCTATGTATATATGCAAATGTATGCAAAAAAAATGCATATATTTTCAAACTATTGCAGTCTGTTGCTCTAAAACTAGGTTTGTGGCACAGGCTGTCCTTTGTCCTATTCAGATCTGGTGGCACTGATCGTATTTTGCATTTCACAAGTGAAAACATAATGGATAATTATCACAGCTACAGAATTCCTTTAGTGTAAATTTCTCCGTCTGTATAGTTAACTGCTAGGACAGAGATATTCATCTCTGCGTGAGAAAACTACTTGAGAGAGAAATGAAATCTCAGGTTATGAATGAACAGCAGTAACTTCATTTTGCAGACAAAGGAAATATAAATTATGAAAGACAACAAACATAAAAGCCGATCAGTTTAAAGGAAGGGACACAAAATTGGAAGAGACCCTTGGAATAATTCTCATTTGTACACTTTACATTAGCATAAGTAACTAAAAACATGAAAGACTTAGAAAGACAAATCCCAATGTAAATCCTTCTTCAAATGGTCCTTGAGATTTGGGGATTACAGGTGGCTTTTTTTGAGAACCCAGGTATCTTCCCTTCTGCCTTCATGAAGTAGAAACCTTATAGATATGTATATACACACACACATACATACACAACTTCCCCTTACATTTAAAATATCAGAGTATATGCCTTTCAATGGTTTTGGAATTCCCAGTGCCAGCATATACCAGAAGCTCACACAAAGTACCTAATCCACAGAAAATTTACAGACATCGTAAGGCCTTCATACAGGAAGCCTGAACTGCTGCTTACTCAAGGTAGGAACTCCTGTGAAAGGAGCTTTTCAGTGAAACCCTCCAGCCTGCAGGAAATCAGGATAGATGATTACAAAATATCTCACACTTGAACTCTTATAGTGGGTTTGGCAAACATCACCAAACAATGTATGTTAACAAGTTTATCCCAGGAACTGGCTGATGTGTCTGCCAAGCCACTCTCCATCACATCTGAAAAGCAGGCAAGCAGGCCTACAAGAGCTTAATGAGATTCAATACAGCCAAGTGCAGGGTGTTGAACTTGGGTTGGGGCAATCACTGATATGACTACAGAATGGGAGAACAATTCAGTGAGAACAGACTTGTGGGGAAGGACTTGGGGATCCTGGTGGATAAAAAGATGGACATGAGCCAGCAGTGCCCTGCTTGGAAGGTCAACATTATCCTAGGCTGCATCAAGACAGGTGGCCAGCAGGGAGAAGGAGGTGACTGCCCCCTCTACTCTGCTCCTGTTGAGACCCCATCTGGATGCCTTTGTGAATGCTGTGTCAATTCCCTGCCTATATCAGTGAGCATTTGGATCTGACAGTATGACAGCAGAACAAGCCCAAAATTATTCCAGACCTTACTTATTTCTGTATAGAGTTCAGTAATTTTTGCATTGAGAACTTCAGAGTCTTCTGGGATCAAAAGGAAACATTTCTTACACAGTCTGAAGGCTACACTATTTAAGTCTGAAAACATAAAAAACCCAGCCAGTCCTAAGAGGTCCTGTAGCTTTATGCCACAGCCATTTTAAGAAAAGATGAAATGCAGAGAAGACTCTAAATTCACTGTATCGAGGGTGCAGAAGTTGAGTTTAAAGCACAGAAAAAACGTGCCTCAGTTCACTGTCTTTTCATGGAAGGAAACTCAATTCCTAAGTAATTCATTTTCTTACATTTGGCTATAGCGAACTGAAAGACCACAGGAAAATCTATTTCATACTTTACTTCTATTTCCTACTCTATTAATAAAGCTATTCCCCTGAAAACAAAAAGCACAATCAGTAATACTGCTCCCTCCTAACAGCTGATCAGAAACCATAGCAATATCCCATTCTGAAAAGCAGGAAGATGAATGTGGCACCTGGAGAGGTAATGAAGTGTGACTTTTACTTTCAGCGCGCTCTCTGAATAATGAGTTTTGTGGACTAGTATTGCCTAAAGTCAGAACTTCTGCATTTGTGTGGTCACTGATTAGATGAAGGGATTTGTTATAGATGGCTAGGCTGTCTTATGCAGATAAATGCCTCTGCTAAGCATGGTCAGACTGCCTCAATTTATCTTGCTTGGGGTTGTTGTTACCCAGCTAAGAGGACAGCTGGTTCAGATGCCTTACCTGTACATTTCTATTCTTTATATCATATACCTTACTTCTGTAGCTGAAGGTGACTCACACATTACTGAACGATAATTTGGTGAGGGAGAGGCTGTGCTGACAGCCTGATGGAAGGTAAGTGGGACCACAGTGGCATCAAGGCGGCACCAGGGTGATGTTTCTGCAGCCTGCCCCCAAATGCTTGTTGCGACAGATCACATTTAAACACTAAATGGAAGCATACCACCAAGTGGCATCATCAGGAATTTGTTTGTGCATTTTATTCCCCAAGGTGCAGAGGACATCAGCTGCAATTTTTATGACTAGCATGCATTAGAAAAATTTAGCCATCAAATTCCAATAAGCTTTTCAATTTTTCATATTATATCACTGCACAAATGCCTTTAGTACCATGGGCATGTACTGATTACCACATCAGAGAAGCCTGACTCTCCTCCTATTTAAATATCTGCCCCATGTGTCACGTTCTCCCATTCCATTTGTTTCAAAATAACCTCAGATGTAGGTCCCTAAGGCTCAGGTTGATTTTTATTAGAGACACAAGTGGCTCTTACTGAGCTGTTTTGTTAGCTGCATCTTATTTTTTATCTTAGGCTTTCTGATTTTAACATTTTGCTGCATAGTTTCCAAATTCAGCTTCTATTTCTCCTTGTCCTGTAATGAAATGCTAGCACTTAAGATGTCTTTTCAACAGATCAATTATCTTCCTTCATTGGCCTTCCTACAAATATATAATAAGTAATCCTAACCACTAGTTTCAGACCAGCTCCTGTTGATTTACAATTGTTTTGCCGCCTTGCAGCAGTCCCCCACTAAGCTCCCAACTGTAGTTTACAACCTCTTAGATGGCCATTTTCATCTTTTGACTGGAAACATCCACCTAGCACAGCCTGTCCTCCACACAGAGGGAAGATTCTGATTTCCACCTATTTCTCTTAGCTTCAGGGTCCTCCCAGGCAATTTCTAAGGTCCTAAGAAACACATGTTGAGTGTAGCACTCCTTTCTTCACACAATGGAGGAGATTCCACCTTACAGGGACAACTACTGGAGCAAAGGGTCTGCATCTCAAGGAAGCTACATAGCTTGCATGGCAGGCACTGATCTGTTTACTTGATCATACCTAGAATGCTACGAAAACCTGCTTTACTTGCAGAATGAAAAGCTGCAAAAAATCCAACTTGTGCCACAGAAGCGGACAATCAAAACCTTACAGAACTGGATTAGCAGATGGTTTTGTCGAGCGCCTTCATGTGGACCTGGCTAGGTAATTAAAATGTGTAAACTGAGATCAATTAGTACACATTTCCCACTGTGCTGAGCTCCCACTGTGTAGACTTTCACTCCTTGATTAATCATTGCTACAAGATGCAGAATCCTTCCAAACATATCACTTCATAAACATTTTAATCCTTATGATTAAGAAGATCTTAATACCACAACAGTGAAAGCATGGACTCAGCAGTACCCCAGAAGCTCCAAATAATCAGGATGCTTGATACATAACACACTTCTGCCTTTGCTAAGTACTGCTTTCACCAGCTTCTCACTGCTGCTTATGCCTGAACACTACTCGCTTTTTATGTAGTTTACAGGAAATCTGTTGAGCTGTGCCTACACACAAACAAATTTCAGTTCTAAGTGCGCCACATGCCAAAAAATAGACTATACTTAAAAGAAAAAGCTCAGCTTCGCAGATATCAAACAGGTTAAGGCTCTTCAGCTGTCTTTGTAAATCACATCAAGAGGGGAAATGACAGAACAGTAAGAGCGTGCTCGGGCTCATAGCCTACATTTAAGAAGAACTTTAGGTCACTCAGTTTTCCCATCAGCATCGCTCAGTGTCTGCAGGCTGGGCCCAACATGCAGGCAGTTTCTCTCCGCCACACCAATGGTTGGTTTAGGTAGCAGATGCTGGCAGGGAGCCCGGTGCTACTTCAGGAACCTGTAAATAGCCCAGCACAGGGCTGCTGCTCCCACTACCATCTCCATATATGGTGGAAAAGGGCCCTAACTCATTTTTCTTGCTGTTCATATAAAAATCCTGACAGAGCAGCTAGGCGCAGCTGCTGCTGCCACTGGGTCAACACTGCCAGGGGTTTCAAAACCTCAGCGTGTCTCGCTCGACTGGAGAAGCAGAACTACACTAACTAACATGACAGATGCAGTAATGCATTTTACTGTCCTTTAATTAAAGCCACTCATTCACCAGTTTTATTTTCAGTTTACACAGCTACAGCTCTCAATAAGCACAACCTCCTTATCTGTTCTGACATCTCTATTGTCTTTAGCTTCCTGCCTCTGTAAGTCCCCCTCTCAGAGGACAGCCCCGACTGTGATACAAGCTAGGAGGACCACAACTATTTTAGTGTCTTCTTTTTCTCTTTCCCTAAAATGAAAAAAAAAAATAATTAAAAAAAAAGCAATGCTTTCCAAAAGGTAGAAAAACATGTGACAACAGAACAAACATGCACATCTCAGAGAAAAGCACAAAAAAGTGTGCTATTTTTATTACATAAATCCTCCAGAGATTTACAAAACAGGTCATCAAGGCAGCTCCAAGGGAGCCCTTTCAAGCCAGTGTCTCATTCATTTCAGCACGAAGCATGGCTTCCTTCTCTTTCTAGCCAATTTCAAGACAGACAGAATCTAAAATCTCTCTTTTTTTTTCTCCAAAAATATCCTAACTAAGAATAAATGGAAGCATCGTTACATAGGAACACTGCTTCAAAACAAAATGTACTTAGCCCGAAACATCATCATTAAGATATTCTGACATCTAGAAAGTGATGTTTCACAAGACAATCTAAACACTGTTTTTTGCATTAAGGCTCATCACGGACATTACATTTGGATGCTGGTTAAATCTTGACACTCAAAGACTCATGGCCCTTTCACAAAATATGACGACATACGTATTGGGCTCAGTCTGAGTTTCAGCTCTTGCAGAAGTGCTCAGCACCCAACAGTTTGTAATAAGCCACTTCTACGTTTTCATCTGAAAGAAAAATGTTGTCTTTAATAGATTTCCTGCTCTTTTAGCAAAAGTATTTTTTGTTTTCAGTTGTGCACAAGAACAAAATTAATTAATGGTACAAAAAAACACTGGTTGGAGATTAAAATGCAAAATGTTTCTAGGTAACACCTAGCACATTTCCTTGTTAATCTTAACAGTACCAGTCTTTTCTGAGTGTAGTTTCTGTGCTCTCATACAGGCTTTCCAGGTGTGTTGGCAGAACTATTCTGTTCTGAATCTGTTCTTGTTCAGTAATATCCTTTTGAGGCAACATCAGTCATAGGCTCATGACCTAAACAAGGCTGCGGGATTTACATACAGGAAAAAGGTGTTGCAGTATTCTCCATGTTGCTCACTGCTCCCACTGCCCCTCCTACAATCCTAAAATCTTGCTTTGCAGTTGGAAGGAGTGGTTTGGTATTGGTGGGTTTTTTTGTTTTCATTTTTTTTCCCCCTGTAGCATCTCTTTTTGATATAATTCATTTAAAACTCTTTCAAGCTCGGCTATTTAAACGCTACATTCCAGGCTATTCACACTTATATTGGTAAGAGATTCTGTGTCATCAAGTTACTCTCTTTACAAATTTGTTTACTTTTCTAAGAAGATTCCTACAGAGCAGGCTAGTACTGATCAGTGCAACGTAATGTAAGCCAAAAGACAATGTGATAATAATTCTCATCATGTTCATTCCACATTGAAACTAATAAATATTCAGTGCAAGAGCCAGTTAAATAAATCCCCCAGAATTCCAGGCTTACACAATTAATCCTACAATCTAGATCGCCTGTTTGTTTACGCAAGCTTAACACGCAAAGAATTTTATTTGCTATTTGTAATTGGAATATAAATCTACATAAGAACCCTGAAACTTCATTTCAAAATCAACAGCTCATAATAGAAGAAAAAATGCCACAATATCTCTGAGTAAGCCAACAGACCGACGTTTCTAAGACTACAGGTATTTCAGGCAAGCTTATGAAAAAGCATCATCTTTCCCTTTCCCTTGGTCTGTCCTGAGTGCATTTAATATACCATGTTTTACTTTCCTATTTTACAGCTTCTGCACCAGCATATTCCTCTCAAACTCCAAATTCTTCCTTAAAACTTTATTTCTATTGGCACGTTCAAGAAATTCCAGTCTGCAGATTCTGGTCCATGCTTACTGTGTCTGAAGAATTTGTATTGAAACACGAACAGTAAGAACGCCTTCACTAAAAAGAAAGACTGCCAAGCATATTGGATCTTGTGTCCCTCTGATAAACAATCCACAGCACCTGAATTTCATTTGGAAAAGGGATTAAATATGCTGCTTATAGTAAGTAATATGTTAAGACAACAAAGTGAACCAAACTGAACCAAATATTCCCACCTACCAGCATTCCACAGAATTCTATAAAAATGGTCTTGAATACTTTCAGAGTTTCATCTTCCCATTAGCGGACACTGACTTTTGACCATTAGTAATACAGGACCAACAGAACACTGAATTCTCTTGTGTCCATCAGACCTCAGACGACACACAGATGGGATCCTGTTCATAAGCAGGAAGCGGCCTGCCTAAGCTCTCTTCCATGGTGGGGTCTAAATCTCTGCCACAACACAGCTAGATGCATTTGGCAGTCCCTCCTTCTTTGAGAACAAGAATAAGAGCAGGTCCCAACCAGATAAGCAGGATGGAGCCCTCCCACATGCTATCCAACTGGACCACACTGCCAAACTCACCAAAATAAGAAAGCATTTCAGTCATTAGAATTAATTTCTCACAATGCAAATTCTTCAGGAGAATGGGAATCCTTCTAAGACTGGTAAACGCACAGCTGCTGACTGAACTACACTAAGCAAAGTATTTGCAACAGAAGAACTAGAATATAGAAACAAGGAAAGTGAACACTGTTTATGATGCCCTATGTATTTCATGGTGAGGACAATGGAAAACCTGACTGATGCATCCTAAGAGTCATTACTCAGATGCAATAGACCCTAAAGCAGACATGCTTTAGGATCCCACAGAGATGACATGCTCCACTCTTGCCACAGGGCTCTCTCCTAATGTGACCGGACCTCAACAGTGGTCACATGGCTTTAGAGCTTTCTGGATGCACAGAACAGCAAGAAGTGTCTGTGGACTATTATCCAGAAACAAAGCTATTTCAAATCACAAAGTGAGGTTGTAAAGACATGCAGATCTCTACAGCCTACCAAACTTATTCTTTTGAGAGGACCCACAAAGCAAAACCAATGAGAATAAATAAAGGTCTACTTCCCAGAGGTAGCAAAATTCAAGTACGAAGAAAAAGAGCTAAGAATATGAAAAGTACAATAGATTAATACAGATAGTGCAGGCAGGGTAACAGCAAGAAGCAGTTAGGAACAGTTTTCACATCTCAGTAGTTCAGTCACAGTCATGTTTTTGTAGGCATGACAGAATATGCATTTTAGAGAGGGTTTCAGAGGAGGAAAATGAGTTAGCGTTATAGATACTCATGGCCAGGACATGCAGCTTATGTCTGAGATGACACAGATGAAGGAGGCAAATGTAGGTTGACTCCCTGTCAAATGTGAAGTGACAAAACCTGTTAGTGGCAGCATTCTGAAGGGACGCAAAACAGGCCAGATTACAGTTGGCAAAGCCACAAAAATGATGTTGCAGTAACTGAGGTGCAAAATCAGTGACAACTTTGATGAGAGCTCAGAATTATGCACAGACAGGAAAAGCTGTTACGTTGGTAGAACTAGCAAGACTTTGGTAGGCTGGATGGAAGGTCAGAGAAAGAATTGTGAGCTGAAAGGAACACCCAGATTACTCTTTGAAATGACAAACCAGCACAGCATCTGGAAGGGAGCGTTGTGGGAGCCCTCAAACAGACTAACAGTTCCAGGAAATGTTTTGTTCAAGGCAAGACAATGATGAGTGGATGTCAGAAATGCACTGAGATTGCAGGTTGGACAACAGCTGATGGATGTTGAGAGCAGAAGCAGACCTACACCACTCTACTTGACTTTCGTAACTTCATGTAATATTTAGATTGGCCTAACAACCACATAGCAATTCCACAGAGGCTGGGTTTTACGTTGTGAACCAAAGACTGAAGTCATCAGTAATTTTATTCTTACAGAGTTACATCACTTGCCACAGATTACCCGAGCAATTACCCACATCTCATTTCATTTCCCACTAGTTAACTACCAGCTTAGAGTAGTGATTGTACCTCAGCATGTTTTCAGCAGCAAGGTTTCTACAACTGCCTTCTCAATGCTTTTCTCTACTCAATGCTCCAATTGCTCTCATGAACACAAGCTCTTATTTTTGTGACACTTGCGTGTTTTGATAGCTAACACCAAGGGCTGGAACGTCTGCTCTGTCAGTATGCACTGGTTTGAAGCACTTGTTGGATCCTGCAATAGGAATCTGAAGACTGAATGAGAAAGTAGAACTCTCAGTTTTCTGCATTTCTGCCTTCGTCCCCATGACTTTAAATATCAACTGTGTCAAGTAAACATACGATTACTTCCCTACATGCTTTTTTTTCCCTGCAATTGATCACACACCCTGTGTTAAAAGCCTTGTCAGTCCTTGCTATTTATCAAGCTTGCCGATAGAAGAACACGATCACAGACAAAACCACAGACACAGACACTAATCAACAACATTCCATTGTGCCACAAATGAGAAATGCCAAGAGATCTACCTCACTCTGCCCTGCTCCTTACACAGCTCCCGTTTCACGAGCACACATGCACACAGACAGCAGGCAGACAACAATATACAGAGATAATGAATGGGTCTCTAGCATTTCAGATTTACCTACAACCGTGTCCTTCCATCAGAACTTTAAGAATGTTTTGCTTCTGGCACTAGCATTAGCAATCCCACAATAAAGACTGTTAAGAAAAATGTTGCTCAACATTAGAGATAGTTAGAAACAGAGTTAAAAAAAAATCCGGGTGCTTTCCAGGAGGGCTCTGCAAATTACACACAAACTGCTACGTGTTTCACAAACCACGCATGGCGTTTCTGCTGCCAATGGGTTATGCAAGTCTGAGAGAGAAAATAAATCAAATGAAATGCGACGCGAGTATCTTGATGAAAAGAAGAATGCACGCATCTAGTCTATCAAAGGCACAAACCGAACTGAAAATAAAGCATATGCAATATGGAATGTGCATGACTGTGGGGGCTCAGAGGGGAGGGGAAAGGGTTAAATGCTGATAAACTCCTACTGGTGAAAAGAACGTTTTAATTTAATTTTATGTCCAGGCTATCTGGACACAGCCTTTTCATTCCTACTGTGGGAAAGTGGGAACAGGAAAAAAGAAGTCCCTACTGAGGAGGGCCTATGCTTTCCCTACTCCTTCTTATTTTTTTCTTATTTGAAAAAAGCCTGTGATGACCTAAAGAGATTAACAAAACAAAACTGCGTCCACTGTTTTAAATCAGCTTTCTCTTTGGTTTCAAAACTGCATCTGTTCCGTGTGCACTAAATTCAGCAGGAATATCACATAAAAGATGACTAAAATATCAGTCTGCAGTGAGGGACACCAATACACACAAGCAAATACATCAAAAGGCATTTAAAATGTGAATACATATGACGTGAAGCCACTGCTTTGTAGAGTTAAATTCTCTTTCAATGTTTCTAGCCCAACTGTTTCCAGATTAGTTTATGCTAGTGCTAATTGTCCCAAATACAGTTTAACATTTAGCCTATCAAGTAAGGCTTTAATGGGCATTTTTAAGTTCACCCTGTAACCTTACCTTGTAGGCAGCTTGTCTCATAAACTGCTTTGCAGGCTGCTTCCAAATAGCAGGGACCGTAATAACCCATCTTACTTCAGTGTTTTCAAAGTCCGAACCTGCCTGGTCACTGAGCTCCTAAATAAAGAGAAATAGAGGTGAATGTAAACTGATGGGCGTCAACTTGGTAAGAAAACATTTTCTGCAGGTTCCAGTAACAGAAACTCTCTTTTCAACCTTTTTCCTGCTACACCTATGCTACAAATCCAAATATTTAAATTATTACCAACCTTTCAAGAATGCTTCACTGTGCCAGCAGCTAGGATTAGGGCTGACACCTTCTGAAGGAGGCCCATAGAAAAGTTTACTACTTAACATGAAATAGAAAAGTTACTTTTTCCAAAAGCAGCACGTGCGCTGCAGAACATCAGAGAATGTTTACATACGCTCTTAGTCATAGTGGGGGATTCGCAGCCGGTCTGAAGAATTCACACTTACATCCAGATTAATATACAGAAAAATATTACAAGTATTGACGAACACGAAGCTTTACAATCCAGATTTCTCAATGACTCCTTTATACAGCACTCACACGTAAATTAAACTTTTACAACTGTTAACAAGGCAAAGTTACAGCTGAAGTCTTAAAAAAAAAATAAATCAACTGATTGCTCCTTGAAAACTTTGCTTTACACAAGCACTGAGCAGTAGTTTAGTTATTTTATTGTTCTTCCCCCCCCCATTAAAAAGAGAAAAGTCTGTATTGCATTTGCAAATTAGGTGATATACTGACATATTTTGGGAAGGGTTCCAAGTAAAATGTCATTACCATATGTCCTATCTAAATCTCCATCCAAACAGGCAAAGCTTCATAAAGGTGAACAACAGGCCTTTAGAATGTAAAATATGTTTCTGAGTGTGCTGTGCCAAGGTGTTGTGTTTGCTCAGTCACACTGCAGTTTAAATATCTGTGGTAGAAGAGAAGTACTTTTATACTGCCCAGGGCAGTAGGAATGGACAGATTACAGTCCTAAGCAACAGCAGGCACTCACAAATCACAGGGATGTTTTACTGACACCAAGTAAGGATGCAGCCCAGAACAGGCAGCACAGCAACTATGGGGGATTCCTATTCACTAAACATTTCCCCAGGCAATGAATGCATGGGTACAAGTCTGTGACTGAATATTCAATGCAAAAATCTATCAGATAGTCTTAGAAAAGAAAATTATCTTGAGTAGTAATGATATGATTGTTCCTCTATGGCCATAAAGGCAGAATAAATTAATCTCATTCAGAAAAGTAGGCTAGCTTTACATCAGCAGGGCTATTTTCATGCAAGCACAGTTTAGGATTCTGATTTGGCCCAGAAACTACTACGTGTTGGCAGTATATAGTAGCACATCTGAAACTAATGTACACTAAATTCACATTTGGTTGTTTACATGAGACCTTAAATCTAAAAACTATTTACTGGAGACAGGTATTTCACAAGAGAGTAACAAATACAATCTCGTGACCCAAGGATAATATTACAAGAAGTGAGTATTGTAACATCTCAAACAGGAAATGGAAAACACAATGTATTTTCCCATTACCCTACCAAAACCCAAAATAGGAGCTTAAAATAGGCTAATATACTGAACCTCTTGGCCACACCAAGTAGCCTACACATGTCACTGCAACAGTGAAATTATATTGCTCCCACCGTGCTAACAGCAAGTCATCACTGTAGAGAGTGACACTGAGATTCAACTCACCAAACTGTACATCAGATTTTAATAATCTTCCTGTTACAAAATAAATCCAGCTCATCTGACTTCCCTACGATCAGTCACTGAAAACAATGTTAGACTGGGACTGCAGAGACTGGGAGGTGCCCAACCAGTTGTGTTTCACAGGGCTCACTCTTCAACATGAGAGGGAACTTTTAGAACGCAGAACACCGAATGGTCCCAGCATCAGAAGTGTGGGGAGCAAGACCAGAATCCAGTCTCAGATTTAATTCTTGGCAAGTTAAAAATGCAGACTGAGTGAAACACTGAGCTCCAGCTCCTGCACTTTTTTCTTTCCAAATCAACATTTTTAATGATAAAAACAACAACAACAAAAGCAACATAACAACAGAAAAGTTTTATCCCAATAAGAAGATACTCAGAAGTCATTACTATTATTGAACCAGGCTTCCCCCATACAAGAGGAAATCACTGCAGGACTACTGTGAGCTCTTTTAGAGTGCACAGCCTGCCTAGAGTTTCTACAGCTGCCTTGCTTTGTTTACATCAAACACAACTGAGGTCAAAGCTCAGCAAGGTTAGGAATGTTATGCTCACATTTATACTAGTGATAAATATAGAGAATCTAGATAAGGAAGCATTATTCTACCTTTAATGCCTGTTCCTTAAAAAATTGCAGGGCGTAAGCAAATATCTCAAGTGCTTTGACTTTTTTGCCATTTGCAGCTGTCAGGTCCGTCTCCATGGTAAGGTTCTACATGAAAGAAAATAACTGGAAGTTATTCAAAGGAAAAGGTAAACAGAAAATTAATTCTCACTGCTTGAGGAAAGGGAATTCTTCTTTATCCACCTGGCTAGGAAAAAGTGACAAAATTATTCTGAAGAGGATCTAACTCATCACTTGAATTTCCTGGACTATTACATTTGCTGTTTATTTTAAGCTTTGTTTTTAACCCCTACCATGTCTAAAAATAACTGCAGGCAGAAAGAGTAACACAGAATAAATATTAAATAATTACAATAAAATGCATACGTAATTAACTGCAGCAAAGCTGCATATGAAAGATATTTCATCCAAGTTGAGAGTTAAAAGCACGCATTTTTGGCTTCCCACCAACACATGAAACCAACAAACACCCACCTCAATACAGAAAGTACTGGCCTGGCCCCAAAACTCTAGAATGGGTTAGTGGAAAGATCAACATATAATCATTAGGAGTAATGTCAAATTAACAACATGATTTCCACTTCCAATTACTACAAAGAACTCTGGGCCAATTCATTTCTGTGCACAAGAGATCAGTATGGTTCTTATATTCCATTTCTGCTCTCTGAATAAATTTTCCAAAACAAACCAACCTCATGCAGATTCCCTGCACAGCTAAGAATTTCACCCAGGAAAAGCAGGGATGCAGATACTGAGCTTTCGAGATCTACAATGAATGCAAGCAAAATACACTTGCCAAATGCATCAAGAAGCAAAATGAATTGGAATATATTAACTGATATTTCCATATACTTTATTTACTCACTAAACAGATCTGAACAGATCTGCTTCATATCCAGCTCACAATCTTTAGGCAAAATCCAGCACGCTCCACAGCAAGATGATCTGAGCAGTGAATGCAGAATTATTGAAGAGCATTATTACTTACACTAGTGGTATGTAGCTTCATCTTAAACTTCTCAAAATACAACCAGTGCTTTGATTCACTGGGATCCAAGTCATGGTAGAAATCTCTCGCTGCGTACCCGAAGCTATGAAACTTTCTTTCTGGTGTTAAGAGGATGGTAGTTGGTGTCTTCTGGTTGGATACACCTGGATCTCCACCTTCCCATCGTCTGTTCAAGTGGAAGAGCTTCAATAAGTGATATTAACGCTTACAGCAGCAGAAACATTCAGATACTCTTAGAAAAAATGTGGTAGAATCTTGCACGTACTGCTTCCCCCTCCGAATATGTTTACATTGATCCTTATAATACCAAAACAAATGGGCTTATTTACATTCAAGAAAAGAGGAATGCAAGTTTTATGTCAGACAATTCAGCAATGACACTCAACAAGTGACTCAAACCAAAGCCCGCTCATGTGCTTCACTTCTTGGACGCCTGAAACACTGAAGAAATGCCTGCAGGCGTTGAGCTCTCTGTTGCACACTCTATTCACCTTTATTTACATTTAAAATCTAAATGGTAGTAAAAATTTTAGATTAAAAAAAAAATTGGTCAGTGAAAAATAAAGCAGACTCCCTCAGCCTCACAACCATCCACCAAAATCATGAAAATAAGTATCCTGTCTTATCAGGATCCCACATGCATCTTCAGGAAGACCTGCCAGGCACAAAGGTAGTAGATGAAAATAACACAATGCTTGTTTCACAGGTCGGATAAGAGGATAAATAACACTGAATATAGGAAGACCCTCTGTACTCTGTGTTAAACGCAGAAGGAATTTAGGAGTGGGAAAGTAACAAGATCGTAAAGATCTGTATCACAGAGAGCTGTGAGCATTCTGCTTTTCTCCTGACATCTCCATTACCAAAAAAGCAGAATGGAAGAACAAGAAACTCTCATTACTGCTACCCTCTGCCCCACACACAAGTACTTTCAGCATGGGAAACAAACACTTACCAGACAACATTATCCTAAAAAAGCACCAGTGGAAAAACTGCTTTATGCTATCAGCCATAATCACAGCGCAGCTCAAAAAGGAACCAAGATCACAAAGGCAGTTGCGTTCATGACTAAAACACATGTTGGTTACTTTTTTCTAAAGATAGAAAAACATGCTGTCATAACACACTACTGCCAAAGTCCCCGTTCTGAGGTACAAAATGATTGCTTTGTTCTGTGGCTCTTGTTTACGTGACACATGAAGTATTATTTTATTTTCCATTTGAACCGATTGAATCAACTGAAAATTAATCGACCTCAAGATCAAGGCAGACCACTGACAGAAAAATTCAATCTTGGCCAAGCAATAAGCAGCCAGGAACAGGATCTTATAAACTGCTGGGAAGCTTTAAGACCATGCAACTGGATCAAACAGAGCAAAGTATGCCCTTTTTGGAACCAGCAGCAGCGATGGCAGGGAATCTTCTAGTATGGAGAGCAATCCCACTGATCTGAAAGCAGAAACGCCTTAACCCACTTGGAAGAATTTTGCTCAACCTCGCTGCTGCTGCTCCTCAGCCCCACACCTACAGTCAGCTGGGAAGGGCTCTGCTGCAGGGCAGTGCTTGCAAACCTCTGCTAGAACATATCTGGGCAACTCCAACACCAGTGAGCATGTCTTACAGCAAACATATGGTGCCACTGCTAATAAGCAGGGGTTCCACGGGCCATAAGCAGAAAGCACTGCCTCTTCCACCAGAACGTTACATCCCACACAACCAAGCACAGAGAGGAGACAAACTGCTATCGTTTTCACTTGGAATCATTAATGATTCATTGTGAGTCACTGGTGGGAAATTCCATAAATAGGACGTGTACTTAGCTGCTGCCTAATAACAATGCCTCTTTACTTCTCTTTATGGCTAGGCACATTTTCTCTCCTGGAATAAATACCTATAATACTTCAATGAAAACAAACTCACACTCCATAGTATGGGCTGACATTTTCAATACCATCTTGAGCATTAGGTGCTCATTTCTGAATGTGTTTCTAATGGAAATCAGACACTGTAACTGCTCAGCAAGTGCTGAAGTTCTCAGCCTGTGTTACTGACAAGAGAACAGGAAGCCTGACGTCACCATTTGCAGCCAGAGCTTTAGAAACAGTCCTGCATGACATCTTTTCTGGAAAGAAGCAGCTGCAGCCGGAGGCATGTGCACGCTAACCTGACTGCTGCACTCCTCAGGGGGAAGCCCAGCTTCACCCTGCTTAAAATGGGCTGCTTCCAATGCCATCAGCAGGGCTTTGCCCTGCAGCTTTCTTTCATGGGTTTGATACAGTGAAAACAATGGTAATGATGCTCTTGGGGAAAACAACAGAATTGTCTGTGAAGAGCACAATGTAATACAGGCCAGCAGTAATATAAAAGTGATAGGGAGGCATCTTCTCAAAGCAAAGTCAGAGCTAAAAACCTATTCAAGCATAATCCAACTTAGATTTCTTCATAAACGTATGTATATGAGACCAGTTCCTAGACTGAATGTGGAGCAGCTCAACAGAGCAGCACAAACCAGTTTAGAGTCACTCAAGATCTGATTGTATGTTAAAGGTGAGAAGAGACAAAGCAAAGTTTCTGTGGGAAGGATCATAAGGTTACAGTAAGGTTAGAGAAATGCCCTTCCTTACACAGGAATCTGGCTAACAGAGGAAAAAAGAGAGCTCCTTGTAGAGAGGTGAGAATTTGATCCAGAGTTTCAGCGTAACAGCCAGGAAGCAAAGCAGCAGGGTCATCTCACAGAGCTGGATGCCTCCAGGAGCGTGCATGCAGCAGAAAGGCAAGCACGTGTCTGCCAAGAATCACAGTCAAACAGGGAAGAAGAAGAAGAAGAAGAAAAGACTGAACCTTAAAGTTATATTGAAGAAAGACTGCATGCTCCCTTCTACCAAGACAGGCTGCAGCTTCAAAGTCCCATAAGTTTTTCAAAGTTAGGAAGCAAAGATGGCCATGCATCCTTGGTACGTTTAAGGGAAACATTCTTGAGTATGGGTGGGAAATCATGTTTACTCTGTAGAAACGTTTGTAAATTATCCTACACATAACCATCATTATACCCAGTACTGGAACTTATTAGTACCTTCTGAACTACTGAAGTCTTAACTTTGACCCATACACAGTTCTGTTCTTTGAATCTCATATTTAAATATATGTGAAATAATGTCTTATTTTAATGTACGTTTCATAATTCAGTATCTGCTGTATGTTCCCCCCAAATCCTTCTCTACCAGCAATACATTTTATGAGCTTTCTCAGTACACCTTCAATACTTTTTTAAACTAAAAACACAATACATTTTTGTTGTCAAAATATTTTCAATTGTTTGAACTAACCATTGGAAATATGAATACTTGGTTTTCCCCACCTAAGACACGTTTCTCCTTTCTGGGTCGAAACAGACAAATCAGCTTATTTATTTTCAAATCAGGATCTCAAATAATATCTATACAAGTCTGCAATCACAACCACACTGCTGTTATCACATGAGAAAAAAAACAGTGTTTCAAGCTATACGAAGTAAAATGCCAGTTAGGATTTGGAACGTGTGCTGTCCATATAGCACCTACATTTCAATATTTCAGTCAACAGCCAAAATCCTGTATCCAAAGGGTTCGAGGGACATTCAAATAAGCAGAAGTTGTTATATATCGAATTACAGCCACAGAAATCACAGGAACAACATGATAAGTAAGATTTAGGATTGCTCAGCTACAGCTTTGGGGATGATACACATGGGTTGTGACCCCACCACCTGGTAACCTGGCAGCAACATGTGGCCTGTCCTCTGACTTCCAGCACCAGGCAGCTTCCTCTGCCATCAGCAGAACATCAGATGGACTGGATGCAAAAAAGGCCTTAAAGCATTACTCGTCCTTATCAAAAATGGCAGGCATCTTTGCCACTGTACAGCCTACTACCATCCCTGAGATTCCCTCTCTTTAGATAGCATTTCCCATCACCCAGATGTGTCAGATCTCTCTAAAATACTTTGCAACCACACAGAAGGTGACCGTGCAGGCTGACTGCATGACAAATTCTGTCTGCTGGATTTAAAGACTGGCATTCAGCTAGCAGCTGCACTTAGAAAAATTACAGTATATCATACTGGACTTCAGCAAGATTGTCTTTTTGCCCTTTCCTTTTCAGTATTACAGTGTAGCAATAGTACATCACCTCCTGCTACAACAGCAGGTGTGTTTGCTTTAATAACTTCTGTGCCTAAGCTCATACATACCTTTTCCATGACTGAAATTATCTATACCTCGGCCTTGTTACAATATAGGCATTTCAAATATACTTTAATAAGAATCATATAGGCTTTTAGTCATTAAAAGGTCTGCAAAAATTATCAGAAACACTGCAGAAAGGGATTGTGGCGCATCCCCTTCAGATACTTCCAATAACATTTTCTGCATTAGTGGTTGCATTAGACTTACACTTATCAGAACTGTAAGGGGAAAAAAATACATCAGATTGTATTGATTCAAGCAAGAAATAACAGAAAATTATAGCCTTGACAGAAGTGCACACTGTTGCAACACTAGACAAATCTAGGCACTTCAAGGTACTGCAGGACATAGCTATAGCAACTGCGTAGATAGCTATAGATGGCAATCCCAAACCAAATGCTGCATTGCAGCTCTTACCTCATTACATGAATACATTCCGGCTCCTTGGTGAAGCTGTAGGCGTAGCCACTGGATGTCGTGCCAAAATCAATAGCCACAACAACAAGAAATAACTGTTCTACAGCATCTTCTGCATCAGAGTCCTTCTGTTAAACAGCAGAAGCAAAACAGATGCTGAGTCATTGATTAGAGTAACTGTAATCTGTCTTATCCTTCAGTATTTCTGCTCTCTGAGACATGCATACCGCTTTAATGGAACTAGAACCTTTGCCAAAGCTGCATTCGTGAACAAAGTCGTTGTAAAAAATCTCCATGTTACCATTAGGGTAGAAATTCAATATACAACTCAATCATGTGTTTGCTGGAGGATATTTTATACATATCCTCTTGAATCGGGGTTTTTTTTCATAATCGTTTCTGGGAATAGCTATCATCTTGAAGCACTAGGACTTATAGCTGAACACTAGGTTACAGAGTGCTTTTTTTCTTAAATTGAGCAAATAAAGAATGCATTTATATCCTTCAGTGTCTTATATATGGGACTTAGTAGTTTTAGGAGCCACCTAGGTTATTGGCAACCCTGAACATAGCAGGGGGGTTGAAACTAGATGATCATTGTGGTCCCTTTCAACCCAGGCCATTCTATGATTCTATACTGCTACCACTCAGAAGTAATATAGATAGAACCACTTAATACACAGCAATAACCTTCACATCTCAAGATAATTATTTACAGATGAAGAATTTACAGAAAGCCTCTTTTGGAATCACTCTGTGCTGGTGGTGGTTGTTGCACGAACAGCTCGGCAGGACAGGAACAGAACGAGCTGGAAATAGTGGTGGAAAAGCTACGTGCTTCAGGCAGGCAGATGGTGAAGGAGGGCAGTACAGCCACCTGCACACATGCCAGTTTGGAAAAACCAACATGGCACAGAGCTGTTGACTTTTAAGTATAGAGGTCCTGTTTGAATCCCCCTCTACTGCTGTTCAGCCTGTAATCTCAATAATATTGAAAAGCAATTATTATGTTTACAGAGGAACCACCAAACGTCCTTGCTCTATAGCTGCATCCAACCATCTTCCTCATTAACATCCTGCAGCTTCACAGCTTCATGCCTGCTTCTTTCAGTGCCTTTCTATTGTATCCCTACATTTACCAAGATCATCCCAAAGGCTTGACACTTAATATGGACAAAGGAGCATAATAAGGTTTCACTGCTAATAATGTAGGACTTATTTGGATTTTCCTAATAAATCTTTACACTCAGAGGAATATGTGTTTATTGCTCTTCCTCAGGGACCTTAAGAAGCAAATCTAACTTGAAGAGGATATAAAATCATCAGCATGGGAAAAGTAAAAGTTGTAGAATATATGAAGAAAGGAATGGAAGCTAAAATTATGAGCAATAACTCATGAAATCCCAAAGAGGAATGTTGGTCTACTAAAAACTTCAGAGCGCTGAGCAAGAAAACTGACAAGGATAGCAATGTGTTCAGAACACGATGACTTGTGATACCAAGAAATACACTATGCATATATGTGTTATAGATGATGGAGACGACCTCAAAAACAGACGAAACTTAATTTTAACAGGAGCTTTTTTAATAAAACAAACACAGTGTATAAGATTAAAACACATTATCTCTATGGAACATTTGCTTGCTTCTAAAAGCTTACAGGTAGCTATTTTCCTTTGGAAATTAAAGTAGTACCATTCTGAGCTTCTCTGTCTGCTGGAGAAGATTCTTTTTGCTGGGAATTCAGATTATAGTGTTGAATATCATATATAAACCTTTTCTTTTTTCAAATAGAATTAGTTTTTTTAAACTAATTGTTTAATTTTAAACAAATCAGTGAGAAAGACAGCGACATAATTTGGGAACCCTGAGGATTAGGAAACCCCTCACTGTGATAAAAAAATATACAGAACAAATCTATTAGCTCAGCAAGGAGACAAAAAGCAAAAAAAAAAGGAAACCAGGATCCTACTAAAACAAATGGGAGCTCCACCAGAAACTCCAGCAGGATCAAAATTTCATTCACAACTATGGCTAGCATAAAAGGGACCAGAATGGGAGGAAATCATTGCCTTCCAATGAAACAACTTCCCTTACCACGATATGTGATGGAGACAGCGGAGTGATTCCAGGGTCTCCCAAACTTTTGGCTGGTGACGAGTAAGCAGATGTGGAAACTGCATCTGAAAGGAAAGAAAAATTCTTTAGTGTCAGTAAGCAGGATAAGTAGAATAGGATAGCTGCTTTGCACAATATTATCCACTTCTCCTGGTGTAACAAACCTGCCGAAAAAGAAAGCAAATTCCACAGCCTCCTCATAAAAAATACTTTTTGCCCTTAGAACATGCCAAGTCCAAACTGCAGCTTTGCTTTTAAAATGTTTGGCCTTCCTGACTAACTTCAGCTCCTTTGCCTCTTACATCACCACGTTCAATTGCAGAAGCCCTCCTGAATATAATGAGAAGATCCAGCTAATACAAATGGCTTCAGTACCATACACTTACATTAACAACCTAGGATTTAAACATGTGAATGCAGAAATTAAACACAAGTGGAGCTATCATAAAGAAAGACTAATTTTAAGAGAAAAAGAGCACTTGATAACTGTTTGAAAACACAAGAAGAAGTTGCAATTATTCCCTTATGAATCTTTATTCTTAAGCTTTCCTCATACTGCCTCTGTTTTTATTCTTCAATACACTGCACTGAAACATTTTGCAGCTGTTAGTATTACTGCAGGACAGAACCCAGCTGGGAAAAAGGGAAGCATTATTAACAAATCATCAAACAAATATTTCTATCCTGCACACAATACTGAGATTTCATTTAAAGGAATAGAACAAATAAGTGAAAAATACTGTCATGCATTATTTGTATTTTCCTTTCTTATGTTTACCCCGTGATGACTGAAAAGAAAGGAATTGAAATAATTAAGCACTGATGAATCAGATGGGTTCCCATGTAATATATTACTTCATGAAAACTGCAGTAACTTCACCGAATGGAATGCAGAAAAGGTGCTAGTACACCCTGCACACCTCACTGCCCCGCTCCCAGATTTAAGCCTTGAGAGCTCACTGAATTCTCTTCTTTACAACACAAGCTAATTAGGTGTACAGCAGAATTATTTACTAGGTCTTTAAAAATGAATAATAAATGTAAAATTACACACTCGAACATGTGTTTATCCAGCCTACTGGGATGTAACACACAACAGAATACACATGTAAGTATGGCAAGGAATTCCTAGACCTAAGACTGACGAGACAGACCATTAATCTAAGGGAGCAAAGGAGCTGCTCTGCAATACCTTAGAGCTACTTAATGAAGAATCCTGTTCTTCCTCATAATCAAATATATTGTTTTTCAGGGAAGATGCTTCTGAGTAGGCAACTGTGGGATAATCTGCTCATTGGAAAATTTTCTTCCAAATCTTAGTATTGCTCTTCAAAAAATGTTTATTTTTGTTACAGTTATCCTATGCCTGCTGAGTTAGATGTTCTGAAGCAAAAGCAGAACATTCCTATTCCCTATACAGAGTTCTTCAGGAACATATTACATTACTCCTCTTGTGGTAAAAAAGCCATAGGCAGCACATAATCTGCCTGTGACAGCAGAGAATCTGCTTGATTCATCAAGCTCTATTTGGATCAGATGCTGCTATCAGCATCCTTCACCATGTGTACAATTTCTTCATCTTTTCAAAACAGTTTTATTTCTGTACCATCATCACAGCTCTTTTTCTTAGAACTGAAGGAAAGGAGAACAGAAGAAAAAGAAGGATTAGTTTCCTTAGTTTCCTAAGGAAAAGAATTAGGTTCCTTGCATCCTGCTGCCTTTCCTGAGTCAGAACCAGAAGCAATACTGCCTGAACTGATTGGGACATCAGAATGGTGACTCAGATTTTTGCAATATGCTACATTTCACCTCTTGGATACTCCTGTAGAGGACAAAAATGTAGACATCAAACTACCACTATCAAAATGCTACCTGTATCTTCAGGGCTCCTCCTGGCTACCAGCTCTTTTACCTGTCTCAGCACTCCCGTTTCAGCGTGCTATTTTCCGGCCTGTCTGCAGTTATCAGCCTTCACTGTGCGTGCCTGGAAAAGCCATTTGTAGCTCTCCACAAAACTCACAAAATGCTGTGTGGCAATGCATACATTTTTTGGTTTCCCAGAGAGCAGTGATTAAATAACTAGTGTGATATTCACATCCATCCAATGAGAGCACGTTAATTTGGATGGAGTTCTAGCAAGAATGTATTTGACCCAATTAATCTGTGATTATCCAGAAGTATAAATTTCCATACACAGACGTTTGCCATATCCACAAGTATAAGAACTTGTAGCAGTGAAAACACATTAAGCACAGACCAGAGGGCTGTCATAGCTACCCACAGAAAACATCACCTAGAATAGTGAACAGAATTAGGTATTTTTGTATTTTCATCCCAAATCTTTAAAATAACTGTCCCTTTCAGTTTCAGAAAGGTCCTGAAACTTATGCATAAAGGTTGAATTTGTGGGAAGGTTCACTTGTTTTAATTCTAATGAACTGCTCAATTCTGCTGGAAAGTTAAACTCTCTGTGATTTACCAGTATTTCTAACTAGAAAAAAAGCTCCTTCCAAGAACATAACCATTCTGCACTATTACTCCCTGTTATACCGCACCTAAGTAATGCGCTGCTTCTGCAGTGCCCAGCTAAGACAAGCAGAAGTTGCACTCCATTAAACCAGTTCATTTCTTAATATCAGTAACTAATCACATGCAATAATGGGGGCACATGAATTTGGGGAATTTGTATACTATGTACCCTACACAAACAAAGGTGTTGAAATAAGCTTATGGATGTGGGAAAATGGGGTGAGTTGGTGCTTGCTTAAAGAAGTGTGTGTGTCATAACTGTACAGATCTCACCTGAAGAAAAGTAAATGCACTGATAGTCCTGAAAGAGTTGCATATTCTAAAATCTCTTACTTCGTAACAAGAGAGATTGGCAAATCTGAAAGAAAGCCAGAGAATGGGCAAGGGGTTGCAAGGAACCCTATTTGGAACCGTGCAACAAACACCTCGTCTCAAATGAAATTGACCTGGGAGTCAATATCACCTCATGGCAATTAAAAAACAGAATTATGAACAGTATTTGATACTGAGATACAACAGTCCTTAGAAGTAAATGACTTATTAAGGCTGCCTGCCGTAATGCAAAAACACAATCAAGTAGTGCAGCACAGAGCTCAAGTTCAAACTTCACCTCTTGTGCTTACCAAGGACCTCTATCTCCGTCCAACTACACACTAGGAAAAGACATGTAGTAAAATAACATGATAAGGAAACATTTCATTCATGACAATTAGCACACCAAAATAAATGGAGGAATTTTATTTTGAACCCAAATTCAAGTAAGTATTCAAATACTTACATCAGTATTTAAAATGACCTTTCTCTAAGATATGAGGAGAAATTTACTTATTTCCAACAGTAAATGCTTGTAAACATTAACTCGAAATACAACTGCCTACACTGGGGGGGTTGGATAATTTAACTAAGTATGTACAGAATTAATTCAACCATGTCACTGAATTTTGGCTTCGTTCCTTCCCTAAGGGACTGCCCAAAAATACATTCTGAAGGATGACAGTTAAAAAGGAGAAAACAGAGAAGCCTCCCTCTTTTACTTCTTTGAGGTTCTTTTTGTTTTGTTGGGTTTTTTTGTTTGGTTTTTTTTTTAATTCAAAAGTTTCTATGCAATTTCAAAACCCTGTAATACTTGGAGAAGTGACAAAATTACTACACCAGCAGATACTGTATTGATAATGAACCACATTCATTACTATATTAGCTGCAATTTAATGTACATTATTCCTCCTTTTTATCTAAACACATGCAAGGGTTTATTTCCCATGGTTTCCAGCAGCAGCTGATCAGTTCAGTTTTCCTGTTTTTCAGTAAACGATTGGCCACACTTTGGTTTTTCACCTTAGCTTATGACAAAATGCAGCAAAGGAGTCATCTATAAGACTACTAGAATACTCACAGAGTAAAAGAGAAGTCTACAACATCAAGAACAACTTAGCTGATGTGGTGGCTGAGACAGGAGTGCTCCTGCTGAGCCTTCCTGGACCTCACTTCCCAGGGAGGATAAAGCACTCACGTGCATCTCCTTGCCAACTCTGGAAAGTATGTCATGTCCCAGTTTATGCATCTACAGGTAACTTTTATTAATATGATCCAACCAGAGTGGTCATAAATGATAGCATCGATGCTGTTCCCTGGCTCAGGTGATAATTTCAGCATTTTAAGAAGTCTTTTCACAATAACGTTTAAATATAAAAGAGTATCCCAAAGTCATTTGTTTCAATCCATGACCTAAAATGCAATGAAATTCATTTCTTGTGTAAAGGTGAAACTCTGGCTGAGTTTCCGTTTGGGATGATCGAGATACCACACCCTTCTAGAAGCTCCCAAACTCTGAGTACTCCTGCCCTACACAATCCTGACTCAAAAGAAGAGCTGCAACAATCCTTTTCTGGTTTGTATAATTCACATCTACTGTTCCCTATGCCAATCCAAGCAGCCTCTTGGTTGTTTGCTGGCTGATGAACCAGATGGACCTGTCACTATTGCAGGTGATCTCCATGGGTCCAGTAACCCGGGTTAACTGAAGGCACTGAGCACATGCTGATCAGTTTCACAGATCAAACACTTGCACGTAGAATTACAGAACATCCCAAGTTGGAAGATACCCATAAGGATCATCAAATTCAACTCCTAGCTCTGCAAAGGATCACCCAAAAACTAGACCCTATGTCTGATAGTTCTGTCTATATCTTAGGGCAATTTTTCTGGAATTTCCAGCTATCCAGAGGCTGCTAACAGTGACTACACGTGGATCTCATTCAGTTTGCTGGTTATACCAAAGCCTTGATCAAATTTAATTCTTCATTTTTCCATTTGGGCAACATCTCTGGACTGAAAATAAAAATGGATGTACTGACTGAAATACGGGTGTAGGGCAGCCATCGTGCAGCAAAAGAACAGAATTCAAAACACGGCTTTTCAGACAAATCACCATGCATCATTTTGAGCATCAAGAATCATTTTGCTGCAAGCAAAGCTTGCTAATGATGTTTGCACAACAGGGAAGGAAGGGTTTACCATATTGCTATTAGATGGCAACTGCTGCATCGGTAAAGAAAACCTTATTCAGCTTTTCATCTTGCTGAGACTTTGCTTTGCATTAAGCACAAAATGTCATAGCTTCCAAATGTAACATGACAACCTAGAGCAATTTTACTGCAATACAAAGATGGCCTTTGAAAATAATTATAGAACAACAACAAAAAGAGAGAGATGGAAAAAAAGCAAATACAAAGAAACACTTAAAAGATTCTCTTGCATAACAAAAAGATATTTCCTATCAGAACTAAGAACCTCCTGCTCCTACTGAACCCAGCAACACTACTGCTATTAACATCAATGGAATCAGCTCTTTGTTTTAAAATGCCAGTAGGCATCCAGCTGCTTTGCTGAAGACTGCAATGCACTTCCCTTCTCCGAATACAGCCACGGCAAATCCTTGATACAAATCCAAGTTTCCTGATATCCTATCCTAATAATTGGTCACTCAAAGAACTGATATTCATTGCCCCAGTACCAATTAGAGCACAGTAATTTTCTCAAGCAAGAATTCTCCCAATTCTTTGGATAAAATTCTGAACATAAGACATCTCATTATGAGCTATGAACGTTCTCATTTATACTTTTCCATTGCCTCCCATTATGATTGCAATTTGAATGGAGGTGTTACTTTTTCACTGTGCTATCAAGCTTTTGAAGGTCATTCAAGTTATTAACATTAGTGCTAAGACTACCAGAATACAATCCCGTGTTCATCCCATCCCTCATTTTGTGGATACTGTTCATTTTCCTGCACTTCACCAGCAAAAGGAAAAGCAGACACCACCTATTTTTTGTGAATTTAATTTAAGATGAAAGACACACACAGGAACTTGCAATAACCTACTGAATATGCCAGGCGCTGTAAGTTTCGCTCTCCTCTCTTTGGCAGTATGTAGGCTAATACCTAATTTGACCTGACCTCACTCATGCGTGGTAAAGTGGACTTCAACAGAACTATCAAGCACCCTTCATAACTGGGTCTGTAAAACCTCAGCCAACTCTTTACCAGACCTGAGACTTTTCCCACATGCTCAGAATCTGCTCACACCCCAGGGCCTGGGGTTTGAGAACTCCGCAGCAGCAGCTTTGCACTGATTGCTCACTTCTGAACTCCAGCTCTTCTGTACCTATGCACTACTGCCCCAAGAACAAAATTGACTCTGCCTTATGCATCATAAGGAAAAGGCATTTTGCTTTAGCAGATGCATGTTGTGATAAATGTGGGTTAACAAAACATTCTGTGGCTCAGTGTAGCGTAAGACAACTCTGTGCAATCGTTCTAATTATTCCACAGACACAGGTATGCTACAGGCACCTTTAACACGTACTAAATAACCTCCTCTCCCTTCAACAAGCTCCTCTGAACCTGCTTCCTTCAGGCCTCCTTGCACTATTAGTCTCCATGCAAGCAGTTTTCCTTTATCACTCACCTCCTCCCCTCTTTCTTCCAGCTAGAAAGACCTCAGCAACAGAAAACAAACCACACCAATACACAGAATCTAGGCTCTTTGAAAAGAGAGCTTCCTAGAAAAGGTCTCCTGCCGCTTCTCTTTCATCAGCATGTCTGTCATCATCCACCTCATCTACTTGGTTCACTGCAAGGTTGTCAGGAACGGCACTAATAAGATTATGCTCCAGTTCCCAGGACCACACATAGAACAGAGCATGTGCAATACTGGTCACTTTGGGAAATGCACCACTTACCAGCTGAGAGAGGGCTGGCTGGCTTCTTCCTTTAAAAAATAACAGCAATTAAAAAAATATGGCACTACAGAATTCCCTATTTTATTGTGAGTTCCTACATAAGAACCTTCTCAAGATGTAATTACATCTGAAAACAAAGCAATCCTAGATTTGCTTTTCTGGGTGAAGATATTCAAAGGAAAATTAGTCAAAGACTGAACAAAAATCACTGTTCAGTTTTTCTGTATCTCATGTCCAGCAGAGGAAATAAATTTATCTCCCTGCCCCCCAGTCCTCCTTCAGAAACAAGCAAACTAACAAAAACAAAGGAAGAGAGCTATATGAGCCCCTTAACATTCTTCAAGGCTAAAGTGGGATAATAAGAGAACATGAGTTGTTGTGCAGCTGCAAAAGTGCAAATGTGACAACCCATTAGCAAAGTTATCTGTGAATCCACAGTCCCTGGGTTTTGATTTAGGTTCAGATTGACACTTCACAGCTAAATCAAAAATAAGTTTGCGTTTCTTTATTCTTTTTAACTTACAGTCTTGAGAGCAGATTCGCCATCAGGCTTAAAGGAAAGTACCTTATGAGGAGAAAAGCGAAGGACAGAAGAGAGAAAACTGATGTTTAGGATCTGTAGAGTAGATCATAAAATCATGCAGACACTGATTAAAATCAATTTCCAGAGGTTTTTAATACCAGCACCCATCAGGACTACATTCATGACTATGCATACACATCACACAGAGACCAACACCAACCCAGGAGATAGCCAACTGAAAAGCTGTGCTTCCATGGTGACAAGCAGAGGATGCAGCCTGCTATGGCTAAAACCACAACACAGCTGAGTAAGAAAGAAAACTACTCGAAGAATATGGGTTTGAATGCAGCAGTTCCATTACGACAATAGCAAAAGCTTTTGCAAATGGCATGCCCTACTGGTTTGATTACAGCATGTGTTCTAGTGAGGTATCCATGGAAACTTAAGAAAGAGATGTTAAATTTGTTGGATCTATTTGGAACAAGGGAATGGGGCCATTTGCCAGTCAGCCTATCATAACCACAGGTATTTTGGTCTTTAAATATAGAAAAAACCTCAGGAGTCCTCGAAGATGAAATCTGCAACATCAAGTTGTCACAGGAATGCATTTCTCAAACAGTGACTAGAAGGTGGTAAGAAAGGAATAAAGAAACAGTGATTTTAACGTTCTCATTATCTCTGACTAAAACAAACCGCCTGGCTGCAGTACCAAGGGGGGATATACCCAAATATCCACTGGCCAGACTTCATGTGGAACGGGAGAAAAAAAAACATGAGTTAAAATATGAGCCTCGTGACAAAAGGCCATGCTGCATGGACAAGCTCAGAGCACTCTGAACTTCAACATGGTTGGAGTACAAACAGAGACTGAGGCAACCCCTAGAGAGCAGTCCTGAAAAGCATTATCAATGTAAAATATAACTAGGAAAGAGCAAGTCAAAGCAGAGTTCATAGATGATCTCTATGCTGCTTGCTTCTCCCAACACAAAACCAACTTGCCTCCTTCCTCAAGGAAACTACAGCAGTCTGGGAGCACTTCTGTAACAGAGACGGTAGTGCTTGCACAGATTACAAGAAATTGCTGCTATAAAACTGCATTCATATACATGCTTCTTTCTGGACTGCAAACAATACAAGCTGGTGGAAATGTCTGTCAGAATTTCTAGGAAACTGCATCTCCAGGGCACAGTCTAAGTGCTGATCAAACCATTACAGAATTGCTGATGGAAGAAACAGAGGAACACCCTTCCAGGTCCCTTGTATTTACAAATTAAGGTACTTCCAGTCCACGCGCCCAGACCACTGCCAAGCAAACCCAGCAGAGCTTCTATCCATAAGTAGAGCACAGCAGTGTGCCAACAGTGGGGCGAGCCAATGCAGCTCCCCATGCAGCTCCCTGTTCCTGACACACCCTGATGCAGTCCTTAGCAAAGGCATCAGAAGACAGGAACAAAGGCTTTCCAGTCTCAGCGCTGACCTCCAGATTCTGAGTATTTTTTGTTTATTTACTTACTTTTTTTGTTAGAATTGACTGCATTTTCCTTTTCATTTACACAAAATCCTCTCTCAAATCCCTTTGAGGCAGACTTCGAAGGAATTTCCTGTTTTAATACCCACTGCCATCCTAATTTTAAAACACTGAAAAGTTACTGCTTCAGTAATAGCTACAGTAAAATTTAAAACTTGCATATGTTTATTTTAAATGCATATCACTATGTCCCTTAACACAACAGCAAGTGGGTCATAGTTGACATATTTTGAGTAATGAGAACTATGGAATGTTCTTTTTAAGACCAAAACGCACCCGGTGGCTGAGCAGAGGCAGCCTCAATCTGACGAAGCCAGGAGCCAGGACCTTTGCTGCAGTTAAGAACATGAAGTCTTCACGTATGCTAGTGGCACAGCAGATCCCTTCAGTTCATACTTGACAGCAGCTTTCTCTGAGTGCAACATCAACATCTGTGACCTCATGTTACAAACCAGCTGCACACTTTTCAGTGAAACATCTGTGAAGTGAGCATACCGATACAGTCACAACTGATGGACTTCAGAGTTCATTCCTGAAACAGATTCCAAGTCTTCCTCTTTTCTAGTGGGAAAACACAGCTGAGTAGCTCTGCACAACAGCATCGTAACCTGGAGCTTCACCCATTTCTATTGTCAGATTTAGGTTGGATGTCAGGGGGAAGTTCTTTGCTATGAGAGTGGTGAGGTGCTGGCACAGGCTGCCCAGAGAGGCTGTGGATGCTCCATCCCTGGAGGTGTTCAAGGCCAGGTTGGATGGGGCCCTGGGCAGCCTGGTCTAAATGGTATTAAATGGGGGAGTTGGTGGCCCTGCCTGTGGCGGGGTGGCTGGAGATTCATGGTCCTTGAGGTCCCTTCCAACCCCAGCCATTCTGTGATTCTGTGAGAGTGACAACTGCCACACAGAAGCTCACATGGAAGAAGTTGAAGTCATTTCTGAATGCAACACTCAAAGAGTCTCACGATTTCACTGAGATGCTTATGGCAAATCTCAACACAGACTTTACACTTAAATAAATAAACAAAAGGATAGAGTCAAGCTTGCAAAAAAAGTTGTTTCATAGATACTTGTGGCCACAACTGTTCTCCTCCTGGGAAGACGCATCATTTGAGTGCCATGCTGTTTATTCCTTTCCCATTTTTCCATTATCATTCGCTGAGAGCCAGCAGAGCTTTTTAAAATACCCGAATAAGCCAAGCTGCTCCTTCACAATATGTAGAATAAAATAGCCACAAAGAAATACTTCTAAGCTATAAATGTTGCTCTCTTTGGAGTCAACGACTTCTGAAATCCCACCTGACGCAGCATCAAAAGGCAGAACTAATTCAGGTACAGAAAATGGAGGTGAAGGGATTCTTTGGACGTGTTTTAAAATAAAAAGCATATTTGGAAGACATCTTTTCATAAAGGGATGGTTGTTTTGTGTAATCATTGATATAAGAAGTGACATCATAGCAGAGGACAGTAAAAAGCGTTTGACAGAAAAGAGCACAAGGCAAGATACCAGCCAACTTGTGTGTAACCCCAACAACAGGGACACAGCATAACAGAACCTACACCATGACATTTACACCTGCGGATCGGATCTTCTGCAGCTGAGGCAGTATCAGGTCTTCCTGCACAGCATCAGCCTCCTGGGGCTGCAGACTTCAGCTGCATCCAAAGCCGCAGCCAAGTCCGAGCCACACTGCTCCCAGCTCTGGGCCAGCACAGCGGTGTCACACCATGAGCAGCACAGGGCATCCCTGCAGCCAAACGCAACTTTGGGGAAAGCCCACAGCTCAGAGCAGGGCAGCTCCCTGCACTGCTAGGCACCTGCTGCTACCCCAGGGGGAAAGAATTGAAAATGTACAGGGTACGTACAGTAAAGGAGAACTCATCAGCTGAATCAGCATCACCCATTGGCTGACAAGCACTAGAAGTCAGTACAATGAGAAGTTCCACATGCAGCAGCTCAGGGGCACAAACGACTGCATTGAGGCTCACCCTGAGCAATCTGCAGATACCGCAATGCTGTGCTGACTGGAGCTGCAAGCGATGGGCAGATACCGCATGCAACACTGTGCTGTTTTACATACAGACCTGTTTTACGCCTTGTACTACGCTGCAGTAAGTGGCTGCAGCCCCAGGACTGTCAATACAACACCCACTAAATCACGTTTTATCCCTGAAGCCTTTCTTCTCTGACAGCTTCAGCATTCCAGAGAGTGGAAAGCACATAAAGATTTCTGGCATAGCAAATCATTGATTTACTGCATGGCATTCCATCTTCTAGCAAAACCCCTCCTGAACAAATTCTCCTTCTGCCACAAGTCACTTATTTTCAATGCTGCCTTGCACTAACCTTGCAGCTTTACAGCAAACAATACAAGCGCTCTGTCACCTAACACACAAATGTCACTCTGTTCCTCCCTGTTGTCAGCTAGAGAACTGTCACAGGTACCTTCAAGCAGAGTAAGCATCAGGGACTTACATAGAAAGCACTTAACATGTACATGACGGGGGTGAATACGCAGTAAAGATCTTGAAAATTCAACTAGTTTATAAATAGTATTATCTGTATTGTTTGAAATGGGCACTGTGACTCTTTTATTCCACATGCACTACAGTTTAGCTGTTTTATTCAAAGTGCTCCCCAAATCCCATGCACAGATGCACTTTTTTCTCCTTTCTCTCCAACAGAGAACCTCAGTTTTGGGGGGAAATTTTGAAAAAAGGTCTACTGAGCATCACTGCAAGTTCTCAGTGCAAAGAGGGCTGCAGTCTTCTGTAGGAAATCAGTCCTTAGGGAGGCTTTCTGACCGGTCCTGCGGCTGGTGCTTGTCTGCACCCATATGAAAGGCATTCCCCAGCTGCGAAACAGAGCTGCATCCCCACATGTGCTGAGGCTTACAGCTGGATGGGCTCATCAGAAGAGCTTTCCTTTAGTTTATTCCTAGGATTTGTTGCTGCAACCTACCGCGGGAAACCTGCTTTAGCAGGGGCTTGGACTAGAAGATCTCCAGAGGTCCTTTCCAACCCCTACAATTCTGTGATTTGTACAAACTCAGTCTTTTAAGTTTCTCTGTGCATTTACCACCACCACCCAAGGCTCAGCATCCGTTTCCCCAGTCTCTGCACCATTCAGTGAGGCACAAGGATTGGAAAGACACAATGAGACCAGGTTAAGCCCGCACTGCCCTTCGGCTTGTTCCCCCAGCCATGCATCTGCAGCATCGCCAACAGGGAGGGACCATCCCTGTCCCTGCGGAGCTCTGCCCGTCACCGGGCGCAGTGCGAGCACCGACGGACCGCAGTCAGACCCTCCCTACAGGCCCGCAGGGAGCAGCCCCTGCCAGCCGCTGACCCGCACGCACCGTCCCGGCGCCGCTTCCCGCCCGGCTCTCCCCCAGCACACCACAGCGATGCCCGCATCCCGCTCTCCCACTCGAGCCCTCTCGCTCCCTCCCAGCCGCCGGGCGGGACGGCCACAAAGGCCTTGGCGGCCGCATTGTTCCCGCACCCCGCTCCCTCCCGGGTTGCCGCAGCGGCTCCGCGGGGCTGCGGCGGGCGGCGGGCTCCGCTCCGAGCCTCGGCTCCCCCCCCGAGGTGCCGCCCGCGGGGCCCCGCAGCGGGCAGCC
>JACDJE010000007.1:3918335-4074839 GCA_016647715.1 Pavo muticus
CTCACCTGCCGCGCCGCCCTCGCTCTCCGACATGGCCGCCCGCCGCCGCCCCGCGGCTCCCCCTCAGCCCGCCGCTCACTGCTCCCGCCGAGACATGGGCCGGCCGCGGAGCCCAGCCCGGGGGAGGCTCCGCTGCTTCCTCCCGTCCCCACCCCGCCGCGCCTTCCTGCGGGCGGTGCCGCTGCAGCCAGGCCCCGTCGCAGGCAGGGGGCGGCGCGGCCCCACCCCGCTGCGGGCCCGGCGGCGGCTGAGCGAGGAGCGCTGAGGCTCGGGGAGGATGAACGTTCTGCAATCACGGACAGGTTTCCCCAAAACCACGGACTGCAGGGTTACCGTCACAGCACCGCATTGCTTCATTTGCCTTCGGAGCGGGCTCTTTCTCAACCTGTGTCCCTCGGGAGCTCCGATCCCGCTCATTAGCTGATTCCCACCTCTGCAGGACCTGGGAGAGAGGCACGCCCATGGGCACTTGGACCACCATTAAGCTGTAAAGGTTTTCCAAAGACACAATAAACCCGAGAATAAAAGGCTGATATTCCTGCAGCCAGAGAAACCGTTACCCTCTTCTCCTCCCGTGCTTCTCAGGTCCAGTTCTCCCTTATTTTCCAGCCTCAGCAGCCATTCACATTGTGGAAGAACTGCCTGCGGTTCTCATGGAACAAACAAGGCTACTGACTGCAGTGCAGCTCCTTACTGACTTCCAAGCTCAAGAGATCACTGATGTTCACTGTAAATTGTTAATTCCACCCAAAGATTGCCCTGAGCCCTCTCACCAGAGGATCCCTTTGAATCTCTGAAGGACTGGCAAAGTCTGAACCAAACCCTGCGTGCTGCAGATGCTCACTCAGCACGTTCTCCTTTTTTTCCCCAGGTTTCCTCCCTGAGTGCATGGCTCTGAGCGGAGCCCTCACACCACTCACACTGGTCCCAGCAGCCATATCCCCTTTGAGAAGGACCAAAGGTGCAATGAACAAGGTAAAGTCCCAGTGAACCGCTTCACGTGCTCACAGCTGACTCACCTGGAAGGCCCGCACCAATCCTGTAGGCACCACAACCAAAACCTCCTCCTGACCGAGAGAAAACGCCAAACTCCTCAGCTTTCTGCCTCCCAGAAGGACGTGCTGAACTGCTGAGGAGCAGCAAGGGACAGAGCAGGAATAGCAGGGGAATGGCAGCACTCTGCCAGCCCCAGCCAGGCGCTGAGCTTCTGAGGGCATCATGCACACGGGCTCCCAAAAAGCAGGGACAAAGTGCCCCAGGGTTGCTGCTTCTTGTGCTTCCCTCTGGCTCCAGGCCATGCAACAAAGGGAACATCTGGCCAATAGTCCGCTGTAATTGCGTGTTTAGTCAGGCTGAATATTTATGCTGTCATCAAACAGCCTCGGAAGAAAGAAACTAAACAACTTCAACACTTGTTTTCCTGACAAGAGGCTTAAATAGCTGAAACTTCTGCTTCAAACTAAATGCACTTCAATAGTAATTGATCGTAGGCTTTAAAATGTATTGGGATAATTAACGAAGGAAGAAGGAAAAGAAAGAGGAATAATCAAGAAAAACAAAGAGGCATCCAAATCGTATACTTTCAGGAAAAAAGCCTGCCATGCAGGCTGCTCTTGCATGATGCTTCAAGCAACAACACACGTAAAAATAGCATTTGCTGGGTACGGACATCTTTCTGAATGTCAAGGCAGTGACTGCATTATTCAATATCAAGCCAGGTTGCCTAAGCTACGCATTCAGCTGTAGGTGTTGTGAATAATGCAGGAGCATATTTGAAGGCATGTGACTGCTAGCTTCAGAAATAAGACCCTTCCCAGAGAGCTTAGCATCTCCTTTTAAAATCTAACGGGAGGAACTGGGGGGAAAAAATGTATTTCTGGTACATTTGGATTCTCATTCTGAAACATCAAATATTGGACTAAGGCAGCTTAAATTTTGATTTGTTTTATATAGATAAAACTAAATTACACAGATAAATGACAGTCAAATTAAGAAGTACACTATTTTTTCCTTTTCAACTCTCTCAGCTGAAAGCAAATTTAAAAGCACATTTCAATCGAAAGAAAGAATGCTTTGAGAAAGGGCTCCCGTATCAAATGAACCACTGTGGAGCTGGAGAGACTTCATTTTGATTCCTTAGGAGCTTTGTCACTTTGATGGTTGTTTTGATATGTTGTTTGGAATCTGGTCTTAGTGGTTGAGATTTTATAAGCATAACAGGAAATGAGTCTAAATATAGTAAATGAAATGTAAAAGTACTGCAGATAGATTTTGAAAGGATGGCAGAAGTAAAGCCATCTACATTCACAGAACACCTGTCCTTACAAACATCCTGATGTCCTGGATGAGCTCATCAGCAGGTGTCCTAAACAAGATTCAGTGTTAGCATGGGTCTGGAAAGAACTTTCCTTCTCAGTGAACAAACATGAGCTGGCTCAGTGCATTGCAGGGGAGCAGTAACACAAAGGAAGAACCTTTTTTCCAACTCTGAACCCGGCAGTACTGCTAGGATACCAAAGCACCCATCAGCATTAAACTCAAGCACCCAGCCCGGTATTTCACAGGGCTTTTCTATGGCTATGCAGAGAAGCACGATCACTGCAGGAGCTTGGGACAGACTTCTGTTTAAGTTTCCTCTCAAGCACCTACTTGGGATTGACACCTCTCAAACACATCAAGAACTGTGATTTAACATACTCTATTTTGCAACCGCAGGGCACTTCTCCATGTGATCTTCAGAAAGCTGCAGCAGCAGACATTCAGTTCATCACACAAGGGGTTCAGACGCACAGTCATAAACTCCCCATACAAGAATAATAGCTGTCTGACCTCACTGCTTCTAACAGAGCTGCTGCATAGATGTTGGCCATTAGCATCGATGAAAATTTCATGAGAAAACAGCAGATCACTGCAGTGCCCTCTAAGGGCCACACTCACACGTGGTGCGTGCTGCACAAATCTCTGGCTAGCCAGCAAAAGGAGCTCCGTGTTTCTCACGCATGACTGCGAGGGTCTCAGCAAGGTGCTGATCAGGCAGCGCTGAGGGTCAGCAAGCTGGGAGCACTAGGCACAAAGACCTGGCAGGAATGTAGGCATTGAAATATTGCTTTTAATGCATCTGACAGAATCTTATCTTGTACAGATCTTATCCCAGACATGGAGATCAGCATGCCATGTACCCTACACTAGTACCAGAGAAAGTTGCTATCTTTAAAAATCAAGCCATACGTAAAACAAGGTGATGGTTTCATACTCCAAACATCCCTCTTAGATACTTTCTGGAGCACCATTAAATGTATAATATCTGATGTTTTATATCATCCGCATAACTGTTATTGCAATCTCCTCTTACATTCCAGTTTACAGCACTTTGACATCTTCAGTTCTGCTTATTGGTTCACGTACTAATAGCTCATAAATTAATTTTATTACAGAGTCAACTGGCAGTCTGTGTCCCCCTAGATGAAGTTGTTATCTTCCCTTTCCCTCTTCAATTAATAAGCAAGAAATCTTTGTAAGGACAAGAAAAGCTGTTCATCACTATCACGGCCTTTCAGTAAAGAAGCACAAAAATACAAAGGGTTTCTTCAAAAGGAACAGTTTATGCAGTTTTCACCTGTTCTTAGTACATTTCTCAGCATCATTTGGAAACATGTCATTCTCAGAACAGAATCTGCATAGAATTCTCCACCACTTCACAGCCGGATGTTTCTGCAGCAAATCTGCTGTATTCTAGAAACTGGAAATGCTCTTCTGGTGCTCACAAACATCGAGAAACACATTTACCCATTTGGAGAGTACTTTTAAATGTAGAGATGGCAGCACAATGCTGACCACTGCTTACACTGTGGTTTTTTCCCCACTTCTTTTAGAAGCCGTACAAGGTAAGTATGTTGCATGCTGAACAGCATCTGCAACAGAAACACATCATAGGAACATCTGGGAGTCTTACTGTGGACCTCAGTGGGCTGTGCTAGATGCTGTGTATACAAACCAGAAGATGGACTCAGTTTCAGTGTTCCATTCACACTGTGTGTTCTGAGCACAAGTTCTCCTTAAATTCACTGCTCTTCCTCCACCTTGGATGTATTTAAAAAAAAGGAAAAGAAACAGATGAACATAACATCTGTTATATAATTTAATGTGGTCATGTTATCCTCTGAGTATTTCTCTCCCAATGCACACCATCTATATAGAGTAAAAATACCACTATCTCGAGATATTTTTAAGATATCAGCCCGACTGCTTGTTTTACTACACATCTCCTATTGCTCCAAAAGAAACAAAGCCATCTATTCATCAACCAATAAACTTCTTTTTGCTATCTATCTGATTCCTGAGAGCATATGCAATGATTAAGTAAGTAATGAGCACACTGGCTCCCACAGACCAACAGAAGTCACTCAGGTCACTCAGCCGCCTGTACAAATGAGCAGCTCGGCAGGTCAAAATTCTACACACTCTACTTCTTATGGCCTCTGCTCAAGAGAATACATGAATACATTGACTCCCCAGGCAGCACGTCTAGGTGTTATTGTTCATAGCTACGTTCTGCTGGCTGCTTCGCTGAATTAAGCATCTCCAAAATTGCAGCGCTATTTGCAGTATAATATGAACCCTGAAAAATATCCTGTGCCAGGCTGATTACATTGAATTTGGCAACGTAAAAGGGAAACAACTCCAAAAATTATCCACCTCAACAAGTCACATGAAAGCATTATCTCTCATTGAGCACCTGTGACACATAAAAATGTCATCACAGAAATAGAACATATGATAGTTACCAGGCTCCTTCTGAAGCTTCCTGTGGTCCAAGGAAATAATGGAAAGACAATGCAGGACACTGAAAGACAAGCAGAATGATTGGCGTGATGCTCCAAATAAACTGCATCCAAAGGGAGAATTCAAAAGTAGGAGAATATTCTGTTTCCACGGGTTGCCAACTTACAGGGAAACAGTCATTTAGGTTCCACGTAGGTACATGTCAGGTTAAGGTATTCTTTTTTCTAAGATGTTTGAGAAAGTGTTTGGCAAATTGGTAAATATAACACAAATGTCAATCCAAATCATTGAGAGGAGAACAGAATGGATCAAAGGAATGGGCACCGCAGTGCACATTAGGTTACATCTTTCTCACTCTGTATCTGGGAGGTAAAAGAGGTCACACAGACACACACCTGTACAGAGGAATAAAAGTAGCTTAAAGATCTGCTGAAGGAATGCTAAGGAAGCCATAGAGCTTGATCGGTTTTAGATGACACTACTTGACATAAACACGGGCATCTATACGTCCTCCCAGGGCTGAGGAAACTGACTGCTCACTGGAGTAAATCTTAATGAACTCCACTGACCTCCAGCTGAACAGGGCAGCAGGACCCAGACGTTTTAGATCTTGAATGGAAATGAAAAATAACAAAAACCCCTCTGACATTCATAAGAAGTGCCCAGTGAATACCAAACACGGTTTTTACCACCATAAACATATTTTGATAAGCCTTACGATCTTTAAAATGTAATGTACACTAATGTAATATGATTTCATTTTAGTTATAGGATATTGGATATTCTCCAAAGCAAAAAGGCTAAACCATTATAGCTCCTTTACAGAGGTATGTGTTAGAAATGTTCTTGAAACATAATCTACAAATGGCATTGATTTTGGGTTTTTTTCAGAGCATAACTTCTAAGAAAGAAACGTATGATAGAAAATTACATTTTGGACTGCTTATTTTGGTATTATTACAGTGGGACTGCTTATTTTGGTAGACAAAGTACAGTAAACCAAACCTGTGAAGAAAAAATAGAAATACTGTGGAAGTGGCCATTTTAGTATGAATTCTCTGGTTAAAATACGTTCTTACAAAACGTCCAAGAAGATTCCAATAATAACACATTTTTAAAACTAAAGGCCTAGATCATCAGACAGTCACTATGAGTAATTTGTCTACTTTGTCTGAAATGAAGGATAACCTGAGCAGTATCGATATTGCCATAAAAACTCAATGTGCCACTAATCCCTGCATGTTCTTTTTTAACTACTGTATACTTCTATTTTGGAATCTTTAATGAGGGCACACACACATAAATGAAAGTACATGACATCCCCAATGAACAGAGTGAGGTTTTCTGCTCTATATCTTATCTCACCGTGAGATAGATGAGAACTCCGATGTTTTTTTTCTCCCTGATCACTAAAGGGCTAACAATTCTGTGAGATGATACCAATCTATCACTTGCTATAAACCCTTTCTAAAGGAAGATATCAATATCAGTTCTTGAATTCTAAACAGGGAGTCTACTATGCAAAAATAAAGGCTACCAATCAGTAAGTCACATTATTTCTGCAAAGGTGAAGAATTACTGTGAGCAATAACAAGCAATTAAAAAGTCAGACTAGATAATAATATGAAGATATGACTCTTTTGAAGAAAAATGGTTCGACTTATGCAGGACTAACATCTCTGAGACAGTTTCTATAAATGAATGCTGAAATAATTACAACAGCTACATAAAAAAATAGAAACAAAAATCAGCCATTTCCTGTATTTACACACATGTAAACAAGAGCGCAGTCTGCCTCTGACTTCACAATTCAGTAACAGATAAAGAAAGATGGCAGAGCTCCACTGGCTTACAAACGAAATGGGAAATGGTAATTCAAACCTGGCTTTGATGATACATAAAGCTGTGAGTTGGAGAACGCCGATATTTGTCCGTTTTCATTTAAGTACCACAAACGGCACCAAAATCTTTAAACTGGAGCACACAATGCAAGGAACATCCTTCCTCTTAATAAGCCTGTTGAATTTGCTTTTGGTCTTTTCAATAATGATTTATTATTTTTGTCTTCTTTGCCAGCAGAAAAGAATGTTGTTGACATTCCTCTAAGTGTGCAGGCTAAATTATTGCTAAACTGCTTCAGTCTGGTAATTCAATAAACCAAGAATTTGTTCAAGAGAAAAACTAAATCTGCTTTAAATGATGCCACTTTTTTAAAATTAATGTCTATTATGTTGTTTTAATGCCTCAAAGAAATAATCCTTTAAACGTGTTAATTTGCTTTTTCATTGCAAAAGAAGAATCCTGTAATATTGATCCCATTCAATATAATAAAAGATCTGGATCTGGTTTCTATTTCTTTGTGAAGATTATAATTTAGAAAAAAATACAACCAGTTGTTTTAGCACATTCTGCATCGTGTGTATCTTATAAAAGTAGGGCTTTCACTGACCACAAAAATATGCCTTGCATTTTAGTACTTAAGGCATGGTGGCAAGCTGTGATCACAGCTTCTCTCAGCTGGATTTAAAGGCTTTTCAAATTAAAGGAAGATCTCCCATTGGTTTCAGTCATTTTAGAACAAACACTGAAGTGACAGCTGTCCCCATATCCTTCATATTCTTCTAGTACTTGAAAGGAACATATAAACAGGAAGGGGAACGGCTGTTTATGAGGGTGGGTAGAGATAGGACAAGGGGGAATGGTTTTAAACTGAGACAGGGGAGGTTTAGGTTAGATATTAGGAGGAAGTTTTTCACTCAGAGGGTGGTGACACACTAGAACAGGTTGCCCAAGGAGGCTGTGGATGCCCCATCCCTGGAGGCATTCAAGGCCAGGCTGGATGTGGCTCTGGGCAGCCTGGTCTGATGGTTGGCAACCCTGCACATAGCAGGGGGGTTGAAACGAGATGATCATTGTGGTCCTTTTCAACCCAGGCCATTCTATGATTCTATGGTTCCATGATATCTGCAGACAATACAACAGCGGACATAACGTTTCTGATGCAGATATTCTTGAGCTCACACTTCACGAATCTGGGCTGTTCTGCAGAAATTGCAATCATCTATAGCATCAGAACTCACATAGTTTAAATTCAGACGTTTTAGTAGGTCTGCCACACAATAGGATTATTTTTTTAAGAAAGCATGAGGACAGAACTTGCTGAGAAGGGGAGAAGATTGTTTTCAGGATCATGCAATACCAGCAGATCTCAGCAAGGACATCTGGAAACCCAAACATATCAAATGCCCAGAGACTATTAATGCGTTCACACCTTGGATTATCACTGTTCACCCAAGGTCTCCTGTCTCTGAAACGACAGGCAGTGAAAGTTCAGCAGAAAAAGCGTGTCATGTGGATAGTAAGCAAGCCCAATGTGAAAACCTTCACCAAAGAAAGCTGTATTTAAACTTTCATGTGAAAAGAAGTACTCGACACTGTTTATAAATAGTGAAATATGTGAAAAAATACTGTTTAAATCCATTTGACATCTCTCTTCCAAAGGACTGTATTTTTGGCTGTGTCCATATTTTCAATCCTTTGCCTTAAGCTCGAATATGACTGCTCTGTTATTTGGACAGCAGTGACATTTTTACTAATATAAAGAATGGCCAATTTTAAATTTTAATGCACAAAACTACTGCCACTAAAGTATGATTTCATGTGGTGCTCAGCATAGGCCAACCCTCCTCCTGAAGAAGCTTTGTGCCAAGGAAATGCAAAAGGAGACAAGCCTATATCACACCACATGGCTTGCTAACATAATTCTTGTTCTTGCATACAGCAGGCCTTCAGATTGCATGGCTTCAATAAAAGCAGATAGTAAACAAGCAGTGGCTACGAAGGCATTGCTCAAGAAACAGAGGAGCACATGGTAAGGAACGTACTATGAGGAGCATCTGCCAAAAGAGAGAAATAAGCAAGAGGAGATAAGAATAGTGCTCTCTAAAACAAGGTCACTGCAGAAGAAGTTTCAGATTCCAGCCTATGTTTATAGCCTTTGGTGTCAAGCTGTCCAAGAATAGTTCCAGAAAGACTGACGCTGTAAAAGTAAATTTTCTCTGTCATCCTTTTTCTCACCCGAGGTGCTATCTGTCAAGGCCTATAAACCTCACTGTGGATATATTATGTTAATAAGACATGAAATACTGTATATAGCTACAGGGAAAATAGGGTGCTTGTATCAAATACATCTTCCTGTTCACTGATGCAAGATCTGAGGGGCATTTTCTGCAGATAAATGAGTCTGGAATAACAATTTAAAATTGTATTTCCAGTTGTAAACTGACTATGTAGACAATAGACATGTAAGCAATCCAAACACTGCCATGGAAGACTATAGCCAGCCTTCCGTGTTCAAACTTCAGTGCTAGATGTTTAATTACTGCAAAAGCAGACTCTCATCATCTCAGTTTTGTACCTGAGGTAACTCAAACGAGGTATTTTACAGTCAGTGTTCCACAGGAATCCACAACTCATTTTCTGTAGCACTGCATAGGTATAGCAAACATCCAGTATCTTTCCAAATGTAAGCCAGGGAAAACAGTAGTTCAGAAGGACTATCTAACTCTGAATGGTTAATTTTGATTTTCAAAGAGTTTAATATACTGCTACTTCCTCCAAGGTGCAGCTGACCAACATCTGAAAGAGCAACTACCTAACAGAGCCTTCAGAGTCAGCCAGGTGCTTTCATTTCCCAGTTCAGTCAGGCACCTAATCCTCTGTGAAAATCACAGCAGATAACTGTGAAGATGTTTTCCAAAGCCAGCTGGAAAACTATCATCTCCACTTCTAGTCCTTTGACAACCTCATTGGAACAAGTGCTTTACCTGTTATATGTTTTTGTGTATCTATGCACTTTGAGAGCGTTTGTGAGATTATATACTCTGCAATTGGGAGGATTTTTGCTGGAATGATTATGAAGTTTGCCTGAGATAGTTCTTTTAGAATTGCAACTTCCTACAAGTATTTGAATCCACAAGAACATGCAGTTCTAAGGATTCAGAGTTACTGAGGACATACAATTACCATGGATGAAGAAGGGATACAGTTGCACTTACAGGTGAAATTTTTCTCTTATGTATGAACAAATTTTACGTGGATACCTGCCATAATTTCCTGATGTGGTACAATTTATAGACCAAACAATTATAGGAGTGTAGCCACTATCATAGTTCCTTTCAAGCCCCTGCTGAACCTCGTTGTTGAGGCTCTTTGGTTTGTAGTGCCTCCAGATTTGGTTAGCCCCAGACAGACAGTGCAGCCAAGCAGGGGCACTAACAGCAATGGGCTGGCCTATCCCTAGGCCCACCCTTCAGGGCTGTGCTCTTGTAGTGATATGTTAGCATATCTCTAAGCCTGTACGTTTCTGTACCAGGGTTAAAGCCAACTGGCAGAGGCTGATATTCTGATATAGCTTTACAGTGAGTAAGCTGCCTGCAGCTTCTGCTCCAGCTTATGCCTTGGGATCTGAAATGAGATTTTTAAAGTGAGTTCCAATGATTTCATTGTTAGCTCCTTCTGATCTTTTCAGATGCTTTGAGTGTGCTTAAGCCAAAAGGTGACCAGCTCTACAGATGTGCACAGTGGAAGAAACAGGTGCCTTTCTTCCCTTGCTTTCAGACAGCGTTCTGACAGTGCGATGAAGTTTCTCTTGCAAGGGGGATATGGAAGGAAGAGTCCTTTTGAACACCTTCATGTGAGTGAAGTAATTTGTCACAAAAGAGCAAAATGGTAAGCCTGTAAAGCATTTCAGATTTTAGAAGTCTACTGAGGACACTGAGACTGCAGTGTAACATAATATGAAACACACATTTAAGTATTGCAGAGATGCCAGATTACACATCTTTGTACATATACAGAAACCCCTAAATTAAATAGATTTGTGATACAAGGCTGAAGTCAAATGTGGATTTACATTTAAAAGTAGCATGTGGTTTTGCAGTCCAAGACAAAAGATTTGACCACAACTTCATACTTGTTTGCATGACAGCCATCCCCACAAACCAGCGGACGTGACCTGTAAAACTCTGCTACAAAGGCCCAAATGAAACTCTTTGCAGAGTTTCATCAGTAAAAGCTCCTCAGTCTTTCCTACATAAATCAATAAACTCTTCAGAAAAACCTATGAGAATAGAAAAATATGCTGTGATCAAAAGCTCAAATATGTAAAAGATGCAAGCTAAACACGTGCCAATGAGGTCAAGGAGCCCTAACTCCTTGTATCTAACTCCCTCGAGGTCCAGAGAAGGGAAGGGTGAGGCTATAATCCTGTGCTCTTGCAGTTACATCACCTTCTGCAGTTTGAAGTCCTCCGGACAGATGATTTCAAAATCGTGCTGGATTCAGACTGTTCAGGACTTTGAACACTTGAATCAATCTCTTTAAATAAGACAGCAGCCACTTTCCACAGCAGCCAAAGTCTCCAGTGATTGCAGTGCATTACTCAAGATAGCACATACTACACTAATCTACTCCAGAGGTGACAGAGGCACAGAAAGCTGTGTAAGGCCAGCATCTGAAAGGAAAGGTTGCAGACTCTTGAGCAAACACAGATGATAAAAGCATTCCTGGCTGCTGCTGCTATCTAAGCATTCTGAAACACCCAAGGACATATTCAGAATGGCACAATATCATCTTCAGAAACTCCACTCTCATTATCTAGTTTGTTTGTGCAATGCTTATTTTGTCTTTTGACTACCCTGCATGACCCTCTTTAAAGCCAATGGAAGTTAAACACACTCAGCTGAGAACAAAATGGAAATCCACTCCTTACACAACGACAGTACACTGACTTGACAGACAGACCTGAACCCAGTAACATTCTTGAATAAATATTACTTTGATTACCACAGATCCAATTAGGAACCAAAACCAGAACAACCAATGTGTTTGTGATGAACAGGGCATGTCTTAAAAACAGAAGGAAAACCACACACAAGATCAGATGGAAGAACAATCACAGGGATCAAAAAGAAAAGCTGAACTGATCAGAGAGAACAAGTTTACAACCATGTCCCCACATTTCACAAGGGCAAGAAAAGATGCCACACTGCTCAGCCTGCTTGTCCCAAGGCCTGAATCTTAAAGCAAAGCTGCATTTTTAGCTTTCCTTTTCTACTCATGTGCAAACGAAGCAGTCTCAAGGCCTCATTCAGTGATCTCTATAAAACTTATAAGCACTCCATCAGTGACAAAATGTTCAGATCTTTCCAATGTTGCTCACACCGTATTTGCTTTTTGATCATCCCCATGCATGGTGTACAACAAGCAAAAAAAATAGGACGGGAACTGAAGAAATACAGTCAGTGCTCAGCACGTAGCTCACGCTGTTGGAAAAGCACCTGTCCTGACTGCTTCATTTTCAAATCTTACTGACCAGAGTAATGTTTTTGTTTAAAATTATTCAGCTACTGATACCATTTATCTTCTTGGTTTATTTTCAGCATTAGGATGTCCAACAATTATGTGCTGCAACTGTGTCAGGAGACTGGAATTAGGTTTGAAGAAGATCAGAAGATGTGTCATAGAAGATGTAATATAGAATCATAGATCACTTGAGTTGGAAGGGACCCTTACAGGTCATCGAGTCCAACTCCCCAAAATATGACCCAAAAATGTGGTCAAAACTTATGTTGAATGGCTACCACAAAACATAGCAGTGCTATCTTGTGCCATGCTTTTGTAAAAACTGATATTTTATCCTGTTTAATCTCAGTTGTTCCCCTTGATTATGATAATGATAGAAATTTGTCATCCTAATTACATATTCCAGCAGTTTATAGGATCTTGGGAAGTAAAAAAAAGGATACAGCTGCCCTGTGGGACAGAAGCTGCTCATCCTCCCACTGAAATAAAAGTGTCAGCTCAGAAACACACCAGGAAGGTGCCCGCTGTTTTTGCCTCCTCCAAACTCTACCTCTAAAAGACAATGAACAATTTTTATGTAACATCAAGGGATGAATGAAGAGTCTTCAGCACCACACGAGTGGGAAAAATCTGACATTTCCTAAGCCAAGCCAGGAAATTGCCTATGTCTGATATACAAACGTGAGTAAACAAACATCAGTTAAAACCGACATCAACAGCTGATTGTTGCCCATTTATATAGAAAAGATACTCAGAAACGTGGGGACAGATAAGCCACAAGTTCTCACCTCCTTTTGGAAAACCTCAATTGAAATAGTATCACTGAAATCTACACTTCAGTATACTCTGTCTGTACTTCCATCAGATACATGTATTGCTTTTCATATCAATTGTGCCATAGATTTACTTTAATGAAAACTCTTGATGTTTTAGCTTTTTTTCCTCCCTCCTATTCTTTTTTCTCTTGCTATGAAGCACTTCAGCATTGGTGTTTCCTCAGGATGTTAATTAATGTTTTTTAGCTGTCCTTCTGGCTCATTTCCACAGAAAAGTTTGCAGGTTACTGGGAATCATGCTGCTCTTTTAATCTCAGGCTGGACCTGCTGCTATTTTCACACTACTATGTTATTTGTTGAGCTACATTAAGATAACTTAGAAATTGAGAAAAGGATTAAATCCTTGCTGCTAATCTTAAAATTGTAACAAAGCCTAATGACAAGTTGGAGGGGAATTCAGAGAGAAGTAAAAATGACTAAGATGCTTGAGCTGTACGCATTTAATTACTTCAGAAAGCAGTGGGTAACAAACATGGGTGTAACCAACGTTACCAACCTTTGGCAAGATTATGAGAAATATGGAGTCACATTCAGAGTAATGTGAGATAATTGTTACAATGTTAAAAGTGTAATAAAACGGAAGGATGAAAAGGAGTATTTATAGTAAATACCTGGAAGTATTTTGAAGTTGTAAATCTTAAAGGCAAGTATCAAAAGGCGTAACAGATGGACAGAAAATAACTTTCTGGTCTCAGAGAAGAGCTTCGTGGTGACCTTTTCAGCTGGTTTAGAAGCATCCAGCCTTTCCATCTGAACACGTCACACGCCTGCTGCCAGAGGCAGGGGAACGCCATTTGCTGTGCTCCCCTGGCACACTGCAGCCAACCATACAGCGTGACCCAGCTAGCTGGAAGATCTGGTTTTATTGCACTTATTGCCCATGGGCCCAATGCTGCTTTATGTCTGTATTTGTACAGTTTTGAATGGGTTGCAGCAAGGTGAAGTCAGTGTTCACTGCAAATATTGGACATACTTAACTGCAATTGTGCAAGTTCTTCAATTAACATCAGTGCTTAAAGAACTACCTGTTAAACCACAGTGTGGGTATTTTCAACACCTGTGGCAAAACCAGTTGCGTTTTTGCTTCTGCAATTGTTGTAAAGGTATGCTGTGGATTATGGACAGTGTTATGATAGGACAAACAAACTGGGGCAGGGTATTTTTCTTTTCCCACCGCCAGGACCAGTGCAGAGAGTGCTTGACTCGGCAGTTCATGAGCAAGACAAAAGGCTGCATACAAAAACTTCTAGAAAATTCTGTTTAGCAGTTATTATTAATTGATGTGAAAGAAAGATCAGATTCCATGCACTCGCACACTCTATTTCTTCTTATCTGTCGGTGAGTTAATTGCTGTTTCTTTCTCTACCTCAGGAGAGGCTCCAGCCTCAGACAAAACTCGAATGCCCACCTTTTGAAAGATTCACGTATACAGACCCAGAATTATCCATGTGACCTTTCAAAGGTCATCCCGTGGTGCTCCTTACAACTCACATAAGAACTGGGATCTTTCTTTGCTGTCCCTAATTATAAGGCTAATCAAGCCCTGAATTCACTAAGTACAACAGTTTTAATATTGGGCTTCATTAGGATTAGAAACATTAAGTTATATTTGGCATTCAAAAATGATGTATTTTTCCCAAGGTCATGGTATAAGGAATCTGGAAGAAGCTGTAACCTGTTCAGTTTCTTGTGCTCTTGGGTTTACTTGAAATAAGCTTGAGTTGTTGTTCAAAGAGTTTATTTGAGAGTTTTATTCCTTGGGAAAATCCTCCTTGTGCTAAAATTAGAATTAAGTGATGCTAAAAGACAAAAGTTACTGTAACACTATGGAAAAGTATCATACGTGAGGCTGTTCTTCAGATTAGTTCAGCACTCCTGTCTTTATCCAACAGTACACTGCCATCGTGTGGTTCAACTCACCAAGCACAATATCTATAACTTAAATATCCCTCCGGCTAATTAAAATCAGCTGTTTTTAACAGCTAATCCAGCTTTAAAAATAATTCATCAGGCTTCATAGTGCTAGGAAGTCAGTGCTAGCCAGGAAATTGAGAAGTCATACATAGCACTTTATCTAGGATTTTAAGAATTTTAAGAATTTGACATGGTAGGCTACCACAGGTATAGCCTCGTAGCTGTAATAGCACCATGAGAAGCAACAGCTTGTTTTAAAAGACTGGCTTTATCTTTATGCACAAGGACTGCAGCAGCATCTCTAAGCAACACTCCGTCTTCTACTTTCAAATAAGGAACAAGTTGCCTATAGGAGATAGAGTTCAAAGCTCATACCAGGTATTTGTTATCGTGTGTAAATGGGAGATCTTCATGACCCCATTGTTAGCACACTTACATTATGTTCTGGAATGCAGGAATACAGATCTTTCTAATCTAAACCAAAATAATCAAAAATCAAATCTTTTTTCCTCCTGGCATGTATATACACACACATACAGAGAGAAATGTATATAAAAACTTACACATATGAGTTTTATACATGTACGCATTTACATTTGCATTACCTTTAAAAGTGAAAGGAAACTGCATATTCATAGTGTAGCCCTCACTGTAATACTGGGAGGACAGATACACGGGAATATCCCACAGGTTGTTCCATATGTTATGCATCATATATTGTATTACACACTTTTAATTATTTTCCATGAAACACAGTTTATTGAGAAGTCTTTCCTATCCTTCCCATCCCCTGTTGTTTGCTGTGTCCCTTGCAGTATCCCTTTTTGCACACACTGCTTGCAGCAGTAATCCAGACGAGGGCGTGCTATTGCTTTGTATGGTGACAAGCCGTCCTGCAGCTGAAGCCCGCTCTCTGCGGGGAGGGGGTGAAGACCCAGGGCGCTGTACAACAGTGTAAGATCAGCAGCACGCACACCACATGCTCGCAAAGAGAGGCAAGTGAGCAAACTATGCCTCACGAGCTCCTGGTAAGGCTGAGTGTTCACTGTAACCCATCAGGACCCGGAACCTGGCTGGTCTCTCACCCTTCCTGTGGCCTGCTCAAGGCCCTGTCCTCTCTCTGCAAAGCCACACTTAGTATTGCACCTGAACCAGTTTCTACCAAAGAACAGCTCCTCTACGCCTCATGGAGAAGGTTGTTCAAAACTGGGCACCCTGCAGCCATGTCAACACGAAGAACAGATGCCAAAATGAGAGAGATGTATCCTGAAATGCTACAAACCTTTTGGGACATCAATGAATGTAGAAGACCTAATTTGGAGCCCTGAAGAAAATGTCGGCAAACTCTGCATCTTCTAGAAACACTATGATTCACTTAATAAATCAGGAATGAAAGAAAACATCCCTCTGAATAAAAGTTCTCTTTCAATAGGTATCTTTTATTAACAGAAATCTTCTCGTTTACCATCTTTCCTACATTCAAACAATATTGTTAAAGAGGAAAAGCTAGACACGAAAATAAAGAAAGGTGCAGTAACTGCTGGGAGATGATGAATGCCTGCTTAGAATGCAGCAAAAAAAGTAAATTCAAACCATTCAGTGATGAAAATAAAGTAAAAAAAAAACTGTAGGAAAAGTATATTTCAAGAAAATTGTGATGTATATGAGTGTTTCTTTACTTTAAATATATTTTTGTTATATTCTTAACTGCTACATAGCTATATTGGACAGGAATAAAAATCAGAGATGTTTTTCATATTTAAATTGTATTACATTTCTATTACTTCCTCATAAGGTAAGGATATCCCCAAGCTGGAATAGCTGTCACGTCTTCTACCTTCTGCTGCTGCCTTATCAAAGACAAGGGCAGCTTTACAGCTCTGGGCAAAGGGAAGGATCTTAGATCTTCCTGGTAAAAGTCAGGCATTTAATAGTTAAGCACCATTTTTGACAACTTCTGGTCAAATTAGTACCTTAAGGCAGCCGTCAAACGAGTAGATAATATCATACTCACCTGCCCTAAAAATACACAACTCCACGTTTTCAAGGTTTCTTAAGAATGAATTTCCTGTCTCAATCACTGAAAAGTTACTGTGCATTGTTAAAAGTTAAGATATTTCATTCCGTGATATTTCATTCCAGAAGACCTGCATTTCGACACCGGCATCTGCAACATAACTCGTGAAGTCCTCCAAGCCCCTTCTCCAATGAATTATACCACAGATTCAAGACAATCAAGTTGTGATAAAACACATAGCAGAGCCAGCATAGTCGGTTGTATCCGGCCAGTGAAAAATCATCATTTCTTCCACAATATTCAGCAGGTTCTGCAATTGTTCTCTCAACAGGAGACAAAATGTTAGGTTACAGAACCCTTAAAATTCCCTGCTGGATCTCACAGAATCTGCAAGTCCCACCCTGCAGGGAATGCCACTTTCCGGCAGTCTCTACACATTCCCTGAAAGAGTTCAAATTCTTTACACCAATTGAACGCATTTCTCGTCTGGTTTGAATGGCAGACTGAATGGAGACACTTGAGAGTTCTTGGTCGCAGACATTCTAATTGATCTCTTGGCTGCAGTATACTGTAATTTATATGGAAATATGCATTTCTCTGTGTAGGCTGTCCTGCAGTGGACTAAGCATAGTCATGTCACCTAACAAGAGTGCATTATGAACCATAATTTTCTCCGTTCAAATTATATCTCTCAACTTATGAGGTACGTGAAGAATCTTTCTGCATGCACACACACAGGAGAGGACCTGTCAAAACATGTAGCTTTGATAACATTGACTCAAAAACCGAATGCTTAACAAGAACTCTCTATGAAATAAATAGGGAAGAGGCAAAAAATGATGTTTTCTTAGACTCAAGTGCTTTCCTCACTATCTGTAAGACAAATTTAGCTGTGGCATTTGCACTGCAAATCTCATTAGGTAGGCTGGTAAGTTATGCAGGCAGAATCAGACTTCTAAGGATTGTTCTGCAAAGAGGGGGGAATTGGCAGCACACAAAGCACTTCCCTTCCCACTCCCTGTGCTGTGGGATCTGGTGAATCCCCAGCTGTGCTATAAAGCAGACCTGTCAAGTCTCATGCACTGACTCATTCTTTTGTACTGCACTCTGTCACTGCCAGAGTTGCACATTTTTATACGGCAGTGCCATGGCCCTCTCCCACTTTTGGATCCCACACATCAGATGCAGGTGGTCAGTCTGATCTGTGATTATCTGACCAGCTGCATCTGATGTGTGGGTCAAGGAGCAAAAGAAAGGTCATGGTACTGGCACTGCAGCTGTGGAATATGTGTTTAGCAGGACCCAGTGCTGACAAGAGCCCTGCTAGAAGGCATGCTCCCTTCTTAAGGCTGAGTGCTCCAGGACTCAGCTTTTTGATGACTAGACAGATGCTTATCACCTAACCTTGCACAGAAATGGGTGCCCAGCACATGAAATCTCACATTTGAAGATTAGAGACTTAAGAGGTTTGCAATGTAAGTTTTGTTTCTTCATGAGGTTTTTGCATTTTTGCAAGAAAATGCATTAGGATGAGAACTTGAAGATCTTGAAGATTCCTCAAGAATGATTTTGTTGACATTACCTTTCCCCATATGCTATTGGTCAACTCTTAAAGAAATAAATACAATCACATGAATTCTGGTGTTTTCTGTCTCCTTAATTCACAGGATCTAAAGGCAATAAGGAAGTACTTATGGAGAAAGTAACGCTTGTGAATGGACTTATGCCTACTTCTAAGTCTCTCTTTGTAGCAATCAAAAATTACATTTCATAAATACATGTTTATATGCAGTTGCTTAAAATGAAAAGGTGTCCGAGGTCTTAAATATTATCCACCCAAAAAAGCACTGTAAACGTTTCAGCCACTCTAAGTGGAGAAGGTTGGTGAGTGGCATATTAAAAGCCTCGAGGCTGCAGCTATTTACCAACTCCAATTTTCTAGATTATTCAATATGTTTACTTCCCTTCCTCATCATCATACTCCCCACTGCTTTTCATTGCAGGCACAATTTTGGTTATTTCTAACATTTCTGTCTCTGGTCTGATTTTTCATCACCTTTAGAACTACATTAAGGAAAACAAAGAACCGAGGAATACCTCTATGCAGAGAGCCTCCATATGCTCATGTGTACCATCCACTCCACACTGATGGATGCAGCAAGCTTCCTCTGATGCACATGATCTTCTGAAGGAGTCCCATGGAATAACTCTATAAACAAAGGGATAATACATTAGAATTAAAGTACTAATTCATGCCAGAGCTTTTTAAACAAAATGCAAGTCTTGCTATCCATCATATAAGGTATTCAGCACTGGCAATATGTTGCAGAAAAAGAATCAAACATTAAAATTTAAAGTCAAGTAGGTATCAATATCCCTCCTGTATGTTAGAAAACTGTATGAGAATTCAGAGAGGTCACCAATGAGCCCCATGTTGAAGCTTCTAATGGTAATCATCCCACTCTGCAGAATAGAACACTTATCTGCTTTCTTTGTGCACTTTCTTCTTTAGATACAGAAGTCTGAGCAAACCTTGTTGGCTGCTATTTCTGATCAAAGTGAAATAAAATCTGTCCCGTGCAGAGACACCCCTTCTCTCTGCATGTGGTCAAAAGAACCCAGAAATCCTTAAGTAAAAACAGCTGTTTAAGTTCCACACTAGGTCTGAGCCCCTTGTTATCAGTTTCCATCATACAAGCTGAGCTTTCCTGTTGCTTTAACTCCTTGTTTTTATTTGCCACATTCCACCTGTTATATTCCACTCCTGCATTTGGAACAACACAAATATTTTGCACTTCACCATCAGCTCGTTTCACTAACCCTTACAGAACTGTAGTCAGTCTTCAAAGTGATTGTATTAGAGCAGCCTCAGGCTGTACTCATCTCCATCAAAGCAAACCATATGGGAATCAGCTTGGCACCTTGGCTGTACCTAAAGTACCTTTGAGCACAAGAAAGGCTTAGGAATCCTTAATGAGATCTCCACAACAAAACCAACTTTCTAAAAAGAATTCCCACCAGTTCACTTCTGCTTGCTTAGGTTTTGATCACAGCTCTACCAGTAGTGGATCTTACACAAACAGGGATGGGATTGAATTTCCAGCTCATCTCAGAGTAATGCATCCACACGTTTCCTCTTAGAATGGAAATTGCTTTTTGCAGAGCAACCAGCTCCTACACTCACCAATGTTCTGTACAGAAGGTATGCCTTTTCTGCCCCCTGTTCTACACGCTTTAGAACAGAAAACAAAAGCACATCCTCACTTCCCAGTCCTTATCTTCCTTCTTTCTACTCAGCATTTCTTGTAAATTAAGCAGTTCTTTCACTCCAGCACGGAGGGAAACCGTAAGGAAATCCCATGGTTACACTTGGAAGTACGTTCCAGTGAGTTATAAAGGATAACTCTGCCTCGCCTGGCCTCTAGATTGTCAGCCAAAAAAACAGCTTCATTTTATGAAACAAATTATGATTCTCGTTATTGTCAGGATTCAGAGCTCATATATTCTGTCTTTATAACAGATAAATTATATTATTTATTTTGGGTGCATGTGACTTTATTTACTTAATTTCTCTGAGAAAAAAAAAATGAGAATTTCATTCCTGAAAGCTTCCTGAACTTTCCCCTCCCCAGAATTTATGTGGTTCCATTCTGTTGCTGAATGCAAAATAGCTGGACAAGAGAAGGAGGGAGAGGGTGCTCAAATGGCCGGGATTAATTAACCAAATGCCTCCTAGTGGCAGGTTTGCAAACCTGCATTTTCTTACAGTTTATCTTGGCAAAATCTGTAAATGCAGAGAGGCCAGGGAAATAAAAAACAAGACTGCAGAGGCTGTTCTTTGTTTGGGTTTGATGCTAGCTTCCTCTTTCCTCCACTCTTTCAAAATAAGGAAAGAAAAGACTCACACCACATGACCCAAATTTCTACTTATTTCCATTTTAAAAGAAGATTCACTCCTATTTTTTTTCTTCAATACTGTTAAAGCTGAATACTCAACTGACCCACTGTGTTTAGGTTTCCCTAAGTGCTTGGCAGAGATGTGTTAAAGATATAAAATAACACATCGAACAATGAGAGAGCTTGTTTCCCAGCCATTTTTGTTGAAAGCTACTTTGTATATGTTCCTATGCAACAAAAATTAAGTTTATGTGTAGGTGTTCCATGTTTTTACAAACTCCACACTCCTTAGTTGTTATAAGATTAAAACAATTTTCTCCCTCAGTAAATGCTTCCCTTGAAAACCACTGGAAGCACATAATTCATCTGCCCATTTATAGCTTCTATTTTCTTCTAGGCGCTGTGAAACTGCTGATTGTGATTGTTGTTTTCCCTTTTAAGAAGCCAGTGTTGAACAAGTGACAGATAAGACAATTTAATGTTTCAGTGACCATACAGATCAATGTTTTCATTTATTCTGAAGTTTAAAAGAAAGAAAAAAAAAAGGCAGGCAACCAAGGTACGATAGCAGGGATTTTGTTTAGCAAATCGTTCTTCTGTATCTAGAAAATTTAACAAGCACCCTCATTAAACCTGCAGGGAGTTTTAAGGCAGTTTTAAGTCCTAATATTTTTCAAAAAATGCATTCAAAGATTTTTTCCCCAGAATCATTTTCTTCTCTATGGAATCTATCAGAAAGGTTTGGAGATACAGCATAGGTCTTTAACTGTGAATAATAGAAAAAGAAGAAAGACATGTATTACCACAAGCCGTAGAAGACCTCAATAAAAAAAAGAGAGGTAAGTGAAAAGGGAACATTGTGTAGCTACTGCAATGGATAGAGAAATGGAGAAAAAACACACATATTTGGGAAATTTTCTCGTATGGAAAAGGTACAGGATTGGTAGCACCATCAGCACTCACCCATTCGATACGAGGCACTGCAAAGTGATGGACACCTTGCCCACTCTTTCCACCCGTTTCACTTCTTCCTAGTTTTTCTCTCTGCAGATCTCTGCCTTCTGTCCCCGCAGGACCCAAGTGTGGCATCTGACGTGCAGCCCTATTAAGCAAGCTAACATTATAGCACCATATGTGGGCTGCCAAAGTATGCGTACTCAGCCTACTCACAACTGGGTCCTAGCAACGTGATGGCTGTACAATTCGTACAGGTTCAAATATGGAGACACTGAAAGCTGGTACAATCTGTTGAACAGCAAGAGACCCTTCTGGAGACAGGAGGGCCTTTAGGTATCTGACCTGGCTGTTCCCAGGGTGATTAAGGCCTAAGCACACCCAACTCAGAATCCCCCTCTTCCCATTAATTCATATAAACTTAACTTAGATGCCAGGACTGTTGAGCGCTGTACCTATTTCTGCTATCAAATAAGATGGCTCTCAAAGGAAGTTATGCAGTCTTCAGGAAAAATCAACACTGAAAGACAGCTAATCAACAGTGACATCTAAAATGCTACCAGTAATACACAGTGGTTTCAGCTTACTGAATTCAGGCAAGAAATTTAAATCTTATCCTGAGGATTTTACAGTGGCATCCCAAGCAATCTTGCAATAGCCCAGGAGATGCGATGTCAGTTTATATTCAGAAGTCAGACTGACTTTGCAGTCTTAAGCATCAAGGAAGCCCTTTAAAAAACAGCAGTTCAGATTCATAAACGTACGAAGCAACCCTAGAGATAAATATGCCCCCTTCCTTCTTTAAAAAACTATTTTTACATACAACGTGAACGTTATTGAAAGTAGAAGAATATTTCTACCTTTGCTCTTTGTGAGACAGAAGTTTTCTGCCTTGGTTTAAGTCCTGTTCATTTTACTGATGAGAAATAGAATTTCAATCCCCAAGGATAGGTATCTGTGAGAGTAAATGAGAACACGTGTCTATATACAGTCGTTTTGCACAAGCATTAATGATGAGATTTTCTTTCACGGGCTGAACTGTTATTCTCCCATTTAAGAACACTACAAGTCTTAAAACTGTGTGTCTATGAAAATTCTGCAATGTAACAATTAAATCACTCAGTTCCCTATAAATAACCTTTGCCTCTGCTAAATACTAAAAGCAGACTTTATTGCCTCATATACTACTCCTGACCACTTAATTAACTGCCACAAAAGCTAATTAATTAGACAACACAGTCTCTAATCGTTCTGGAATTTGTTCTATTATGTTCAGTTGGAATATCCTCTTCCCTCACAGACCCCCTAAAGTTTAGATGAAGCATTCCAGGTTTTTCATTCCCATCTTTCCAGATACTTTGGATCAGAGTGGGAATGTTTGAGACTGATTTTACTACAGATTTTCCTTATTTAATTCTGTCTTTACTGCCAAAAACTGCTTTGTAGGAGGCTGAGAATTCCAGCAACTTCACTGTTACTGTCTATTGCTGCTGGATCACAGCATGCATGTCCTACACATAGCTATTTCCTGAAGCAACTTCCCATTTAAAGTCAAAACCAGTGCCGCCAGAGTTCTAAATTGTTTTGTTGACAAGATGCAACCAGCCCATAAAGCCAGCCCGTGTGTCGTGATGGAACGAAAGTACCAATGAGAAACAAGCTGATGAATTGGTTTGACAAATCATTAAAACCCATCTAGTATAATCGCTTTAGCTGATCTCGTTTAAGTCATTCCGTGAAGCTGCCAAGAGAGTTCAGGGACAGGTCGATCTACTATTCGCATCATGTAAGGATCAGGCAGATAAAATCCGATCAGTTACCTGAGCATTCTTGCATTTATATGTAATTATTCCCCATTGTTTTAAAGCTTCCATCTGGAGGAAAGAAATCTCTTCTGCTCCTGACCCTTTCAGACCTCATGTCACTGTATTCAGCTTTAACAGATGGATTCTACTGATCTGATATGAAGACAGAAATAAAAGATTGAAAACACGAAAAGAGTGGAAAAATATAGATTCATTAAAGCCTTGAATTATCACTAACTGCAGGTCACTGGGTGAATCTTCACTGGATTCATGGGTCATTGACCAAGACTCGCAGCTTGTTCCTGCCCTAAACTGCACATGAATTAAGGCGACTCCATTAAGAAGGTGACTGCTGCTAAGCTCCTCCAATGTGCAAGTTGGTGAGAGGAGGAAGGACTGCTGGCACACACCATATCTCCAGGGCCATGACTATTCCTAGCAGCAGCTAGAGTTTAAAATAAGTTTCAGCTCCGAGCATCACCAAGATCTGTCTTCTGGAAGCAAGAGCAATTGCTCTGAGCAGTGAACATTTCTGCAGAAGAGCACAACTTCTCCTATTTGTGCATGGACTTTCTTCTTGTTGTTGGCCAGACTGAGTAAATAAAAACTTTCTCGCAGATTCACACTTCAATGAAGGGAATTATTCTTCATCTGTGCAAAAACACATTGATAATTTTAAACAATAACAAATAATGAAAGACCTTCTTAGAAAAATACACACATGAACCAATTAGTCACAAAGAAAAGAAACAACTGAGCTTCTACAATGTGAATATTCAGCATGGGTATCCAGTTTAAGCTTAAGGAACAAACAGATAAAGAAACATTTCTGAATCTCACAAATGGAGAAGAAATTCGGAGCCAAACCTGATTCTTTCTCCATGGTTCAATTCACTTTGTCTATGTTACGAAGATAAGCTATAAGGCTGCACGCTGCAGCCTTATGTTTATATGTATATATATATAACTCTTAGAGTATCCAGCAGGAATTTCTGGGCAGATTCCCAGGACAGTGAAGAGTAGGAGAAATGTGTTTGTAGAGAAGGCACATGTTTTCTACATATCCCTCTTAAGATTCATGAATTATAGATGTATTGGAGTCTATCTGATGTGTTGCAATAGGTATATACAGTAAAACAAGGATAAAGGATAGATTTCAGTAACTCCAGAAAATATCAACATCTTTATTGTGCTCTACATGTTATTGCTGCTTTCTTCACTTGAACAGCTTCTCATAAGTATTAGCTTTTCAGGAACTGCACTTTAAGACGTTAAACATTTATGTTTGATATGTACATTAGTATGATTTGGATGTTATTACACAAACAAAGTATTTTTTCCAGGGTGCAACAGAAGCCAATTATCTACTCTTTTAGATACACAGGTATTTCTGAAACCTAACGAAGATCTGTGCATTGTATGGTAGTAGCCATTAAGAAAAACTACACAAGAAAACAGAAGACAGAATGCAGAACACAATGATTGAATATTATCAAATTGGTGGTTGGTATTTTTGATATCACCAGAGCACATCTGCACGTCATAATGCTCCCACTGAACCTATCTGCCAGTGACAGTCTGTGTTCTGTCACTGTTACCAGCTTTCCAAAAATAGTACATTTAAAAAAGAAGGCTAGAATTATCTTAGAACAAAGGAAATTAGTAACATGGAAACAGCAAGCATTCTGCTTCATGTCATTTGGTTCCAAGTATCAACGAAACACCTCTACATTTGTACCAGAAGCATCACCACGAAAATTCACATCAAAAGGAGGAAAGAAAATATCTTCTCTGGAAATTACCCTGTAGAGTTGCTCTCTAGACACTAACAGTCTTGCATGCCAAATTCTTCTTGTGCCAATACGGTCTAAGTAGATGTACAGTGCAGATCCAGAAAGTAGATCAGACAAGGTGTGGACTAATGTGACTCACCACATCTTCTATTTAAATTTTCTCCTGAAAGAAATGAATTTCCCACAGTTACCTCTGGACCTCATCGTAATCTCTTTTGAAAGGCAGGGAGACTGTCTTAAACTGCATAACACAACTTTTAAGACTCCCAGGTTGGAATGTTGTGCTACTGTAACAGTTGTCCTCCCTGAAAACAAGTATTTAATAAAATACTGGCATTACACTTCAATTGTTCACGCTCTTAAAGTGTAACTGCTTGTTGGCTGTCAGTTCTAATTTTATACTGTTCCATAGCTACCATTTCACTAAATACAACAGAAGTGTATTTGTTTTCCCAAGAGCTGAATTACTTTCTCTTTTTGTAAAAAATAAAATAAAAATCTATCATTACAGCATGCCTGCAGCTATTCAGCAATTTATAATTTCCCTCATTGTTCCCAGCCATTACCATTGAGCATCATTAAGCAGTTGTCTGTTACCATCCAAGTGCTACCTTTTACCTCAACTGCAGTTTCATTCCATCAAAATCAAAGCAATTCTTGCACAGTGACTTTTATGTGAATAGGAATTAGTTCAATTCATCTGTTTAAACTGAGATGCCTGAAACCTAGTTATAAGATCTGAAAAAATGAACCTCATCTCAATATCAGATTCCTCCGCTATTGAAAATGGAAAGAAATCTAGTCAATTTTTACCACTTTAATCAGGTCTAATGTTTTTGCCATTACTGGTAAAGCATTTTAAAATCCCAAGTTACTTACTCAATGGCCAGCAATGTGTTTATGCTTTATAAATAAAGGGCTATTTTTTTCAGTTAACAGAAACTAACATAACTCAGCTGAAGTTAAAGTGCTATTGAGTAATCAAGTGAAGACACTCAATTAAAAAAGCCAATCCCCCAATATATTGATGATCTGATTTTACACTTGTTAGATGTTGAGACACCAAGGACTGGCCAACTATCGAAAGAATGTGGCCACACATGAATATGGTCAGTTTGCTACTAAAAGACAGGTGAGGTCAAAGGAAAACCTTATTTACCCTGTTTCTTTTCTTGTAGTTTAACAGCAGTGTTTTCTTCTGCTCTTACTACAGTAGTAATGAAATAAAACCTTAAACATATTATAGGCTTTTTCTGTCTGTTTCTTAAAGTTAGTTAGGGTGTTTTGATGGAAAATGTTAATATACATTAACAATAAAGAAAAGACTTGTAGCTGAGAAGTAGAAAGGTTTTTATTTATGGAAGGATCTGTATTTATTTTTTATATCTTTCCATATTTGGACTACTCAGTGCCTGGTTTACGGAACCAGTGCTGTTTCTGCACCAGTGCCTAAGGTTTATGTGGGGAGGGGAGAGAGAAGGACTGCTAATGATCTCCCAGAGATAAATGAAATTGCTGATTTAGTCAAGCTCATTCTTGACCTTGACACAAGACGGGACAGGCAAAGGGAAGAGCTCAAAATAGAGCAAGTGAAAGAAAGGAAGATCAAACAAATGCTCAGGTCTGGCCAAGACCCCCCCTACATTCAGCTAACACCTGGCTGAGTTAGAAAACATGACCAGCCCAACCTTCCTGTTGGAGCCGATTGAAGCTGTCAGCTCCTGGCTTGTCACCCACTGCATCAGGAGGCCCCTGGGCTGCCACAAGAGCCCTAATTAGGCAGAAATGGCACTTCGGCTACTGACCCGCCAGGACCTTTGGCAAAGCATTTAACATCATTAGTTAACATTTTTATTAAAAAAAGTGTGAATGTAAATGAACAGCCAATGCATTTCAATAGGGTTTGTCGGTGGCATTGCACGCCCCCCCACTCTCCCAACCACACACACACTTTTTTGCATGAATAGTTCACTTGTTTTCTCTAAAGGGGGATGGGGACGTGGAGAATGTTTTTCCAAGGGAACTAGACATGTTCAAAGCAGAAGCAAGGTCTTAAACAATCAGACACAAACCTTTGCCTTTTGGGGAGTGTGCTGGTGAGTGAACAAACAACTAAATGCGATCTTACCTGCAATGTGCCTCAGGGGACATCAGAAAGGGAAAGTATGCATAACCCATGCTGTTATTCCAGTAAAGAGATACACAATACACAATTCATCTGATTGCTCTAACTGTATTCCTCGTGTATTTGTTTTTTCTGTTAAAAAAATATAGGTACCTAACCCAGTAGGGCTGCATCTCCCTGCTGGAGCTTTCAAATGTTTCAGCAATATATCAGAATGAATGCCTAAGGGTACTCTGTCTCCCTGTTTCCCTAACATTTCTTCAAATAATTTCATTTTACTTTTGATAGAACATTATCAAAAAATATCACTGAGACCCATTAAAGACCTACCTTAATTGAGTCACTGCCGGCAGCTATCCGCACACGAAAAGTTATCTGTTCGTACAGATGAGTACATCTGATACTTCACACATCTCCTGAACTCTGACTGAGATGGAGCCAAGTTTTGTATGCAAAATGCCACAGTGAGGATACACCAAGAAAAACTCGTACCCCGAAGTGCAGACACAACCATTGTCAATCCGCTGAGTTTCTTTTCAGAAAACTTTCTATCTTGTGTTTGTGCCGAGTGTAAAAAGGGTTAATTAGGAAAAAAGGGTTAATTAGGACTCCAAGCCCCCTGCGCTAATAATACCGTGTAGGCACACAACAAGGTTGTACATGAAGAGAAAACAAAAAAGGTTACACAGGTACAAGGTATATATGTGAATATGCTCACACACACAAAGACCATTTTCAGAATGGTTAAAACTCCCTCCTTTGAAAATTCTTCAAGCTCTAATGATTATTCCATATAAGTTCTTAAAGTGTCTGTATGTACAGAAGTGCGTTCATTCTCCTTTTAAATAAGTATGCATAGGCCACTCTAGAAATATTAAAACAACTCAGACTTCTGAATACAGATTGTTAAAGCATAACACCAAGTCTAGAAACCTGTGGAGGAAGCCTGGCTTGATCCCCTGACTCACCCGTAAGGTAAAGTCAGTGGCAATTTTGGCAGTACTCAAATCACTGTTTACCAGTCTGTTAATGAAAACAAAATCTGTGTCTTCCTTTACAGAGCAGAAATAGGAAAACATACATAAACATTAAAAAAATGCACTTGCTGACAGTAATCAGATGGTGGCCTGCCTGTCCTTACAATGCAGTTTCTTAGAGGCATTAGAGTAAAAGCAGTATTAGGCAAAGAGAGTAAATGTTCAGGAACGGTTGAGGAAGCTGAATTGTAAAAGGCACAGAAAGTTGGTAGCAGTAAGGTGTCTATATCTGACCCCTTTTCCCAACTCATGACTATTTTCCAGTCTAGTTCTTCAGTATGGCTTCTCCTCTCCTGCTGAGAACCGGAGGGGTGGGTGAAGGGAGAGAGAGGTGACAGCCTATTGAAAAGCTCGCGCTCCCTGCCTAGTTTTGGCACATTTTCTGCAGGTGCCTCACACTACAGCCACAAAGGGCTCTGAAGAGAGGATTCAGACCTGTCAACAGCTACAGGAGGCAACTCCACAGCTTTGTCTTACATGCTAACTTCATTGTCTGCTGCCCCGAAGCCTGCAGCATAGGCACCCGTTAATGAGATGAGCCCCTTTTTCTCGGTTTGTTCCTCCTTCTGTTTCTCTTGCCTTTCTGTAATGATTTAACTTGATCGTATTGGTTCCTTTCTAGCGAGGATTGCTCCAATGATCAGATAATTGGTTGTAGAATACTGCTCAGCAACAACTATTACTTCCTCGGCTGAAAATGTCAGAGCAATTGAAAGCTCTTAGTGAAGTTCAAGAACAAGGAGGCAAAAAAGCAGCAGCTCCCGTATATGGATGCAGCTGGGCATAGAGAGCGAGTTTGCCACGGCCAGTTCCGGTGGATGATTGTGCTTTATGAGGACCACTTTCACATATTTTATGTTTTCACAACTATTTTTAGAGAAGCTAAACAACAAACACCAATTCACATAGGACATATTTTTCCCACTTACACTGAATGAATGTGTTATTTCTTTTAGCTTTGAGGGATAATATTATAAAAGTGCCTCTTTTACATTTTCTCCATTTCCCATTCCATTTCTTAAAACCAGACTAATGTAATTTCTTTTTAACCTTAAAAAGTTGCACGTATGCAGAAGACCCTAGTGGAAAGCCTGGAGTGGCCTGAAAAAGTGGCTGTAGTTACTGAGCAGTGCCGTGAGTTTAATCCCCTTCAAATCAGTCATTTGCTTACAGTGACTTAACAGCTATTCAGACAAGACCATGTTTTGTGTTGCCCTACTCCATAGCTTTACAAAGCAATATTGCTTTATTGACACTCTGATTCTAACAACAATCAAAACAACGGAAATATCTTGAGACTGTATTTAATTCCTTTCTTCACTTGAAACATGCAGTAACTTCTACCAAAAACTCGGTGATGTTACGCACTGATCCAAGAGCGCACCCAAAGGCATTGTGATGTTCATCCCTTCAGTTTGTAGGCGTTAGAGATTTGGCACAAAATTAAGATCACAATTTATTTGGCTGACTGCAAATAGGCAAAAAAAAAAGTCCATATTTGTAAAACTTAATCAGAACAAAATCTGAAAAACTGCACAAAATCTCATTTTCTCATTCTATGAATTTTTTTTATCCATCTCCGCGTACTGTCAATAATACACCATCACAAACTTACAGCTGCCAAGTCCTAGTTTGCTTTTTTTAAGTCACAAATTCCATAAAGAATAAATAGCTTTTGAAAGCTTCTTAGAGGCTTGGGGAAAAGGTCAGAGAACCGGATCATTATAAGCTATTCATGTGCTGAGTCATCGCAGTGAAATCCTTTATTCTTCGGTAGTACCTCTAACATGGGCAACTCCGTGGTGGTTGTGTTACATAGTATCACACACAAATCAGCTTGACTGAAAAGAATATCTGGAAAGATCCAGATATTTTTGCAAATATCCAGCCCCACAGCTGGTCACTGAGAGGACAATTTCTATCTGAAATTTAAACACTAAGAACTGACAGAGGAAGCTGAGAATAACCGATCTTTCTGTCTGAAGCTGAAGCTAGCAGACTGACTCTGGAGCCCCTGGCAAAAGCTCACACTTCCAGAGAAAAGCTGGAAGTGGTAATTGCTACTGATGCTTGTCCTGAAACAACGTGGCCTTTGAATGAACTCCCATCACAGGGCAGGCTGGCGCAGTAGCTTCACAAACACTTCATGGCAGCCCTGAAAAATGGCTGTTCAGAAGTAGAAAACATAAAAGAAGAGCTCTGCTATCTCCTGACAAGTAGCCAGGGAATTTAAGATGTTCCTATGCTCATTTTCTTGCCTGTTACAGTCAATGCTCACAGAATACATAATTAAAAGATATAAAATTTTTAATTAAGAGCTATGCTCTTTATTAAGATATTATGCTGCAAGCAGGCAGCAATTATTCTCAAATTAAAACTAAAACTGTTTAATCTTTTAAATCACATGCAAAAAAAGCAATGCAGAGCTTGGTATACATGGGAGGTCAAGAGTAAATGATCTGATAGTCCGTTGTGGGTTTAAGCTTCTAAAAATATAAGCGCTAGGATTTCATCTAACTTTAAAATAGAACAGGCACTGCTCAAAGTAATGTCACGGTTGCTTATTGAAACAGAGCATGCACTGCCAGCAGTGCTCTAGATGGTGCCCACCGGACTGTTACCCCCTCGCGAATGGACGGAGAAACCGAGTATCAATAAACTGGCAAAGGCAACAAGCAAACGTTTTTTAAACAACTCTGACAAGTAGAGCTGTGCAGGCTGGGTATTACTCTTGGCCTGACGAGTAGATATCAGCAGTTAACAACAAACATACCCTCTTTTCCTTGCTGTGGAAAGTGGCGGTTTTCATAATGGCTGTTTGGACACACGAGGTGTACTGATTGCTTTCTGGCTGACACATTTTCCATCCTGTCTTTTCCACTGTTCTACACACACTGCACAAAATGTACAGTTGCAGATGCATTACCTTCCTCCAGTTCTAGAGGGACTTCTACCAAGCAATTATTTCTATCAGTTTCTCCTCTCATGTTGCTCATTAGCTCTTGTAAGAAATGGAGACAAGACAACAGCAGACCTGTATCAGAGTTAAAGGTACATTCCCATCAATGCTATATGTAATAAATGAGTCTGTAAAATTTTCAGTGGCTTACACACAGGTTTTTTGATAAATCCTGATAGAAACCCAGCCTGATACTGAATTCTGTTCTTAAGCATAGTTCCAGTTATACCCCATCAAACCATAAAATCTTTCTTACACTAACATCATCAAATATGCCTTTGCAATTTCCATGCATGCAACTTATGCAAGAAAGGTGTGAAGCAACCGAAGTGAGTTCAGCACAGTGCACAAAGATGATTAAAGGACTGGAGCATCTCTCATACTGAGAGAAACTGAGAGCTGGAACTCTTCAGATTGGAAAAGGCCTGAGGTTATCTTATCAATCCATACAGATAACCGATGGGGGGTAATAAAGAAGAGAAAGTCAAACTATTCTCCACGCTGTACTGTTTCTACAATGGTCCCTTCTTTCCCTAAAAGACACAGCTGCAAAACCACTGGACTGACCTCATGCCCACAGTTCCACCTAATTTCAAGCCATTCCATAAGAAATGCTACAGATTTATAAGTCTCACTGACTCCTGAGGAAAGTCAAAGGTGTTTGAGCTCACTCCAAATCAGTGCTTTCAGTCAAGCCACACAACAAGCTTCTAGTACAATTCTATCAGCACACAGAAGTTACCAAAACAACATGTTGTTGATGAATACACGCTCCAACAGTAACGCCTTTCAGTAAGTTTATTCTTCAGAAGATATATTTCACTGCACCAGCAGGACAGTATTCAAATCTGTAACTGGGTATCCTACAAGGAACTGTGAACACTGCGTATTCTTCAGGAGGTACCCTCTGAAAAGCTTTTCAGTTTGCATCCAGCTTCTTTTATTACTACTTTTTCCAAGAGTACGTAGGAGCAGCATTTCTCTCTTTTTACTGAACAAGTCTCAAACTGAAGTAAACTGTTAAAGGTAATAATGGCAATAACAGAAATAGAAGGAAACAGAATTTTAGTGTCGCAACGCCCGCAGCATTTCCCTGGCCTCATGGGAAATGTTGAACGTTTATGGGGGGCGTGGGGTTCCCCCCGCTCACTTTCATCTGAGATCTGAAAACGTTGTGCAAAAAATACCATCAAAAGAGGCAGAAATTGTTAAAAACCCATTTTTACAATTGCACCAGTTTAGGTATCTTAATACAAACATAAAGTCGGTTATAAATTCATATAATGTGTGGGCTTATCCCAGAATGATAGGTCAAGCTTTTGTTCCAGATGGTGCAATAGTGTTTCTGACATCCACTTTGAACTGCAATCTAGTTATGTGTCAAGCAGGAGAGTCCATTATTCACAGCATCATTGCTGGAGAAAGAAGGTTAAAAGTTCAAGACATGCCCCAAGTGATTAAGGTTGCAAAAATCAGGAGATATACCATGGGGAAAAAAATGCCATTCTTCCTTCTCTTCCATACTCAGCTGGGTCCCAAAAAATGTGTTGAAGAAAAAAAATACAGGACATAGAAAAGCCTCAGTTCTAAACAGTAATGTGAAAATTACCTTTTTATTTGAACTCCTTCAAATCCTCTGCTATCAGCTTCGCTTCTCCTAGAAAGAAACAGAACAGCTTCTCTTAAAGCCTGTCAGCAAGTTGCAGGACTTGAGAATTCAGTTAACGCTGTTTCTCATTCATCACAATATTCACACTCCGACTATTACAAGCTTCTATGTAAGTCTGATTTAAAACTTTAATTTCCGTCTATCCCACAGATAACCTGCACTGGTTCAGCTTCTCAACCATACAAGCCTTTGATCTGCAGTCAGGAACAGATTGCCTCCAACCACCCCAAAACATTCTGTACTTGGAACTGCAAGTAATGCTTCTACTACGGTTGAGAAAACGTAGGGGATTTTCAATCCAATATAAAACATGAGGTTCTTAGAAGAAAGAGGAAAACCCAAAGGGTAAAGCTAAAATATAATTCAGCTTAAAAATCATTTTGGCAACGTTCTTTGGAAACAGAAAGATTCATAAAAATAAAAATACAAAAACTAAAAAGCAGCACCTCCAAGGAAACCATTCTGACCAAAATAAATAATAATTAGAAAAAGATGAAAGAATGAATTCCACTGATTTATGTAAAAGCTTTTTCTTCCCTAGACCTAGAAAACTTAAGCAGCTGCTCCTGCTTTTCAGCTCTCTGCTCACCTCTGAATTTGCTCACTGCTTTGTCTAAGTACCAAACGCAGCATGGCCAGCTTGCCACACGACCTCTAAAATGGTATCAGTAACTCATACGCTGTAACTGATGCGTGAGCAGACGCTCTTCTTTTTATGCCATAGAAAATGTTTGTGTGAGAGTTTTACAAAGCCCAATAACATCTTAACTCTAAATATTCACAAGAGTACTAACAGTTCAGAGTATCCTATTGAAAATATACTGACAAAAATCTTTATAATCCATCATGTCAACACCCTGGAAATAGGCAGGCTTCAATAATGTCTTAAAATTCATAATGGGTACTTCAAACTGCAGGCACAAAGAAAACATGTAGTGAACTCCTGATGCCATGGAGTGAAACTATCAAAGCACTCATCAAGAAGTGGTGCATTACAAAAAAATAACCTGCACTATAAAGAACAGTCACATCACAGAAATTTGAGGACAATCCTTTGTAAACTGAAAAACCAGCTGAAAGACCTGACCTTAAGTACTACACATTCCACATTACCTTCAGAGTTGGAATGATAAATGAAAGCCTACCAGCTCTCACGTTGCAGGCCTGTGGCCTCCTCTGGAGAAGGCCTGGCTCACCCTAGCACAGCATGAGCCACACAGAGCCACAGGAAGAATCCTCCAACTTCAGCAATAAATTAGTACCAGAACCCACTCAACTTGACGTAACCACTGGAGCGGAGAACGATTACTCAAGGCAAATGAACACTTATGAGTATTCTGGAAATTAAGATAACAACACCAGAGGAAAAAAAACAACCACAAGCTGAATTGTTAGTATCTATTTCCTAATATCTATTAGATATATTGCAGAAGTTCTTGGATAACTTTTATCTAGGCAGAAAGTCCAACCTAAATGTTATGCTTAGCTGCATCCTATGACCCAAGCCTTGTCTTGGTCCTTTATATAAACCTATATTCAACTTTGTTACTTAGGTTTGCCCTATATAGAATATTAAGAACTAGAAAAAAAACCACCACCACCAGAATTATTTCTACATGTAAAGAGAAGACCTTAAAAAGCCTTTTTAAGAAATGAGGATGCCTTAAAACCAGTAATACATTTGTGGCAGAGTATTTGTATTGCCAAGACAAAATGGCAATCCTGATTTCACTGGAAATGTCATGCAGTTTTTATGCACTCAGACTTGACTTCAAAGAAGTCAGCGAATAAGCACGCATTACTCCTCTGTGAGATCCTACAAGAACATAGATGGCAGTGAGACCATGATCCTAATTGATCTAAGGGGCACATTTATGCCTTTACAGCAACATTTCAGAATGGCAAAAATCATATCCTTTATCATAATGTATTTCCTGACAAAGGAGTTACAGCAAAATCAAAAGGAGATAAAAATTTACATATGGCTTCTCTGGAAAGGAGTACAAAATTGATTTTTCTACCTAACCAAAGTTCTACGTAACTATAAACATTGTGAGTAGAAATCAGTTAAGAAGATATCACACTACAGTATTACTGGACACCCCTAGGAAAGGGATAATGGCAGCGTTTGTGGCTGGGTACTGTTTAAACGTACATGCTATATAACAGAATCATCTTTGTAATTCAAAACTGAAAAAGAACTACCACAGGGTATCATTTGTAGCTGCCCATTTGGCAAAGGACAGATCCACTCCAATCACATGCCTTTCCCTCACTTGTGAGTTCCTTACAGCTTGCTACATGCACTTTGATTAGTGAGTTTTTAATTACACTTTAGCCTGTTAGCACTATGGGGCCAATAAAACTAAGAGAAATAGAACTAAATTCTTTTCATTCAACACAACTGTTAACTAAACACCAATTAATTACACCCACACAAGCCTAATGAAGATAATGGGGTTGCAGAGAGTTCACCGATGGTATGAAGTGGCTTGCAGCACCCTAACTAATCAGTTAAATACTTCATAATAGGTCGGATCATAGGATAAGCCATCCTCTTTCTGCATGCTTACAGCTCCTATTACTGTTAATGGAAATTACACGACTATGCCAATAATTCATGCAACGTTCACTTGATTGTGAAGCAAAAGTGATAAATACTTGGAATCCTGGGTAGTATTTCAAACGGTGAATTGAGACAGAATGCGAGGTTATTGCAGAAAGTGACTACCAACTTGCTTCGATTCATTGTTTTTCTAAAACTAGCAAGGGAAATTGACAAGTTTCTCTTCCCAGACTGTTGATCAATACCCACACAGCCACAAACAAAGCTGCTTCTCCACATTTTACTCTGAACCCTTTAAAAAGGAGGAGGTGGAAAACAGAGTTAAAGAAAACCAAAATCTAGCAGCAGGCAGCACCCCCAAACCACATCATATTACTCAGTAATCAAGTATTGGTGTCCTCCAAGCACCACACAAGCACCATTACCTCAAGAACTGCATTCCCACAGGAACATTTAACTAAATGGGAATGCTGTGGGCCAAGCCACGCGCCACACTGGTCTGAACCCACTCCTCATATCACACCCAGGTGAGCGACCCTCCAGGGGAGGTTTAGGTTAGATATTAGGAGGAAGTTTTTCACACAGAGGGTGGTGACGCACTGGAACAGGTTGCCCAAGGAGGCTGTGGACGCCCCATCCCTGGAGACATTCAAGGCCAGGCTGGGTGTGGCTCTGGACAGTCTGGTCTGGTGGTTGGAGACCCTGCACGTAGCAGGGGGGTTGAAACTAGATAATCATTGTGGTCCTTTTCAACACAGGCCATTCTATGATATAAAGGAGCAGCAGACACCACGCTGAGCTGCTCCGAGCCAGAAAAGCCTCACATTCTACTCTCTTTTGGGCATGGCTAGTGCTGGTTCTGAAACCTCCCCAGAGGGAAAAGCGGAAGGGAAAAAATAAAAAATAAAATAAATAAATAAATAAATAAATAAAAGAAGAGGGTTCAACTCTCTGGAGAGGCACCATGTTATTTCTGAAGGATGTGAAAGGAAAAGAAAATGATTCAGTGGGGATTTTTCTTCATTATCACCCAGCCCAGAGAAGCGAACGCACAATGAGCAGAGGTCCACACGTATTGATTTTAGAGCCGAGGAAGCGTGTGGCTAACAGCTTTTTAAGTATCTCCATTTTCAGTTACTTCAACAAAATTACCAACGGGCAGCGTAACAAAGTGAAAGTTTTTGTAGGAAATCGCAGACTAAAAATGATCATTTAGGTTGTGAAACGTTTCTTTTCATTGAAAGTAAAGGGCTTTTAGAGGCAGAAGCAGAGCTACTGGCACATTTTGCAGCGTTATCCTCACCAGACGTTTCACAGACCATAATCTGTCTCTCTTTCAGGATGATAATCTTACACAATTTTGTTGTTCGAAGACTTTTAAAACTAAACAATACCTGCTCATAACCAGCCTGAGAGAAAGGAGCAGGCAGACAGCCCACGGTTTTAGGCAAAGAAACAGCACAACCACCGCGCTCACTGCAACGCCCCCAGGACAGCGGCAGACCGCACAAAGCGCTGCCTCACGGCCAGCCCCAGCCCGCCGCCCGCTGCAGGTGCCGGCGGTGCCACCACCCCTCAGGGCTTTCCCGCCTCGGGGTAACGGCCGCGAGGGGCGGCCCCGCCAGTCTCGCGAGAGCAGCGGGCTGCACCGTCTCCTAGCAGCGGCTCCGCGATGGAGGCTGATACCGATGAGCGGCTGCGGCGGGAGGCGGCGGAGTACTACCGAGGCCACCGAGCGCCGCAGCGAATGGAGGAGGCGCTCAACGCCCTCTTCCCGCTGCGCCCCGCAGACCTCTACGGAGAGTTGGTACCGCGGAACGAGGCGCAGTGCGCAGGCGCTCCCCTTGAGGGGCGGTGGGGCGGGGGCTGAGCGGCCGCTGCCTGGGGCGGGCGGGGCGGAGGGGTGGGCAGCGTCTGTGGAAACGTTACAGTGTTTCCTGTCTCCAAGCGCATCGCCATCACCCGTGGGAGATGGAGCTGGCGCTGTTCCGGCTTCGCTGGATGTTCGGCCTCTGTGGTTTCCTGGTTCATTATGAGCTAAGCCGTGCTTTTGCTCTGGTGACCGTCTGTCAGAAGGATGAAACTGCCAAGAAAGTCTGTAATAAGCCTCACGTGGCAACGTGATTTTTTATTTGAAGCGACACTGGTGTTCATGAAATACAGATGAGCCCCAGCTATACTCGCGCAGCCCATGATGTCAGTGCCACAGCCCATTACAGACCATGTTGGATAAATAATTAAGAGCGCTCTGCTTGCACCTCCATCTAAAATCCCAGGTTTACCGTGCAGTACTGACCTCTGCGCTGCGTCAGTTGTCTTCTGTGGTAACAGCACCTAGCACAGCTCTGCGTGCATTTCTGAGGGTTATTCTTTTCTGGAATCTTTCCTCTCTCCTGACACATTCCAGGCAAAGAGATGCATTTTTTTCAAGATCTAATCCACAGATAAAATAATTATGGTATAGCGACTTGCTGCATGGTGAGAACCTTCCTGTGTGAACCTTAATGTAAGCAGATTTCATGAGCAGCACGTGAATAATATGCTGATTGTTTTTGATTTATAGTGTAAATCCAATTAAACCATGGATAAACAACTGTTTTCTAGGAGGCTATGGAGATATTTGATGATACCCATCACTAACTTTGCAGAATAAAACACATTATCTAACCTGGATGTGGTTTGGACTTTCCAGGCTGATATTTGAGTTGGATCTGTTCCCTGAAATGATTCATAAGCAGATACTGCAGACATAAACAGCAGCATGTTTGATATTGGGACGAATAAATGGATTTGCTCAATGGTGGATATAATTTAAATTTGTTAAATGGAATAAAAACCTGTTTGCGTAGAAACTGCCTTCTAATGAGTTCTTTCTCTTTCATTTAAGGCTAACTACTTCTCTAAGTTTTCAAAAGCTCCAGTCGTATGCAAACTGGCTGGAAGAAAAGTTCTTGATGGAGTTGGTCAACCAACATTAGAAGTGGAAATATACTGTACAGTGAAAAACTATGAGAAGGTGTGAGCTGCTCCTACCTGATGTATTTAATAAGACACTGTCAGGGAAATGTACTGTCCTACTCAGCTCCTAGTGAGCATTCTATTTTGCAGCTTTCGTGAATGGATGTGGATCCCTGAGATTCACCAGTTCAGTAAATAGTGATGGTAAAAAAAAAAACAAAGTATTGGTGAAGGAACTTCTTTTCTTTGAGCCCATAGGCTGATATGGGTGATAGTTAAGTCAAACCCCTGCTGTTAAACTTCGGCTCTTGAAACAAAGAAATAAAGAAAGAAATTTATTATAGTTTCAAAGATATTCACAGTATGTAAAGTTAATACCGTTAATGAAGGCAACTCAGTGGTATTTGTAAATGATGTCTTTATTAAGTGAGTTTTGTTCATCCTTCTGTAATACAGAAAGATAGGCTTAAATAAGACAACATATACATGATCCTAACGATGGCATTAAACATAAATGCCAATGAATTGTGCTACAACAGGCTAACAACAGCTGCAGTAAAAGATGCCATGACAAGAGTGTGATCTTTAGAATTATTCTGTTCTGATAACAAAATACATATGTAAAGCAGATCTGTCACAAGGTTTTTTCTTAAGTAGTCATAATTTAGATTGAGAAACTCGAACAAGGTCTGTGAGTACCGAGGTGTAAGAGACCAGGAAGGAGGTGCTGGATGAAAGAAATAAGTTAAATGGAGAAAACATTTGCAGATGGGTACCTGTAGCATTGATAAGGACATCTACTTCTTACTCTTTAAGAAGACATTTCCAAGTGAGAATTAGTGTTTTCAGTCTTTCTATATTATTTTGCAGAGGATTTGTTCTGCTATAATTTCTTCTCATTATCAAATACCCGAGAATGCTTTATCTGAAACAACCGAAGCTGATGAGAAAGAAAGAAATGAAAGAAATGACTCTGTTAGCACTGCTGTGGAATGGGTGAATGAATCACTAAACACAATGTTAAGAGACTTGAAGCCTACTGACCAGTGTGAGATTGATAGGATGCTTGGGTAAGCTCTGCATATAATTTCTACTCTTTTAAGCTACTGCAGAACAAATTATTCATTTGAAATACTATCAATTTATACTTTAAGTGAAAAGCATATACAATAATTAATGTTTGTAAATATTTTTGCATATTACATATATTATTATATCATATGCTAAGCATGAGAAGCTCATTCAGATATATTGCAGTGTATGATTTCCTGTTGGTTCATAACTTTGATATGAAAATTATGCCATTTTTAATAAGAATTCATGCCAATTAGATTTAGACTACTGAGGTGAATCTAGATATGATTTTAATGCATTGTTTACATTACTGTATGTAGCTTATATACTCAGTCTGCCTGAATTGGGTGGCTGTGACCACATACGTATGCAGTTTCCATTTCATGCAGGCAGTTGAATTCAGCCTCTCTGGGACTGCAAGCACCTGCCTGACAGTGCACAGCTGACCTACTGAATTAGCAGCTTAGAACAAGTTGCTACGTGTCATAAAGTTACGACAGACCTACCACCGTTCTACCCATACAAAGTAAATGGGGATCTTGTACACTAAGATTATCTTTGAGATTGTGTCTACAGAGAGCTCGCTTTCAAACCAGTGCAGTCTGAAAATCATGTGCTGAGGACTGTTACACTCGCTTGTGGTTCTTTTTGTTTATCCAGTGTTGCAGATAACTGTCAAAACCAGGAATTTACTGATTTCTCCAGCTTCACCCCATCAGGGCAGAATCTCAGATAGACACTCGTAGTCCATCTGCAGCATGTTCTTCAGCGAGTACAGCGTGCCTCCTTTGACATGCATGACAGTATTTTGAGCCTCTAATCTTTGTTCCTTTTCTCAGTGAATACTTTTCAAAAAAGGCAGAAGAAACAAAAGAAATTGAAAAGGAGGAAGAAGAAGACGACGCTCTTTCCGTAACTTCTTGTGCTCCATCAGCAGTGGCACAATCTGGGCCAAAAAAGGAAGCAAAAACAGGTTTTTGTTGATTTCCTTGTAATATTTTCTGCAATACCAAAATTGATAAAGATGCTAAAATACTTCCTGCAGTAATCTCAGAGACATTAAAGACTAATGTCACATGTTTGGAGTGTTAGGTTAGTCTGTCCTAAATCATCTTCTTTCTTCCTGTCCTTCTTTCTGATCACAGCAGTTTCTACTTCAGAAATGAGAGAGGAAAATACACAGTTTTGTCATCATTCGCTTGCATTTATTGAACAGAGTTTCTGCCTTTGTTTTATGGTTGGCTTAGACAGGAGGTTATTACTCTTCAGAATGAGGAATAAGAATGGAGGAGGATGCAAATGAAGAATAAAAATGAAAATGATAAGGAAAGAAAAGAATCATAGAACTGAAAATGGAAATAGTTTGAATATAGAAGTTGAAAAGAATTGAAAGGGGAAGGGAGGAAGGGAAAATTGTGGCTAATGCTGACAAAGGGAGAAAATAAAGGTGAGAAGTGAAAGAGAAAAAAGGAAGGGGATGGGATGGGAAAGACAAGGCAGCACAGGGTGAAAAAGAAGTAAGGAGACAATGGTACTGAAGAAAAAATGGTGCAAGAGTAGAGAAACAGAATTACTATGTGTGGAAAAACAGAAAAGAAAAAAGGCACAATGTGTTACCTGCATATGTACACTGTCCTCAGAAAAAAAGGTCTTCCTGTTTTCATATACTGGCAGTCACACCATTTTGGCAAATTATCAGCTGCTTATCAGTTTAGTTTGAACTGGCATAAAATCCTGGTAAATCCTCTCAGTTCGTGTGTTCAACACGTGTGCAGTAAGTCCACCTTTAACCTGAAATGGAACATCTGCAGCTGTCTGTTTACCAGGGTGTCTCGGTACTGGATTGCTGATGTTCTGTGTGTGTAGCTCTTTATCCTCAATGTAAGAGGTATAAAAGTTGTATACAGTATGCAGATGATGTTTAATCTAATCAGCATATCCGTGTAAGGTCCTGCTGGCCTCTTTTGTTGCCTACCATAGTTGTATGCTGCAGTATTTAAATATTTTATTGAAAACTTCCACAGGGAAGGAAAATTTGTATATCATTCTTATTAGGAACCAAAGCAGTTGCTTTGGTTGATTCACAAAACAGTACCCAATGCATGTGATTTCAGTTTCACAGGTGCTTGCTGTACATCTTAGCAGGGTAGGTAATAATAGTGGGAACTGCTGGGCTTCAAGCATTTTGACAAAAGTTATTCTACTGTGTCTGAAAGGGAAGTAAGTTCCTTTGAAAATGTAACAAGATTTTAACAAGTCTGTGTGTGTGGAATATTTAAAAGACATGTTCTTTTGTTGGAAAATCCAACTCTAATAGGCCTGCAATTTTTTTCATGCTCCTTATTAGAAGGAACCAAGTATGTGTACTCCCAATCAGCTTATAATGTAACATTCCAAGTCGTTTATGCAAAAGCTGAGCGTATAAGGAGACCAATAAAGAACAACACCAAAAACCTAAAAAGTGATTTGACAGTACTCCATGTAAACATACATAGAGTTCAAAGGCTGAAAGAGATGGATTTGAAACACATTTGAAATCAGAGTGAGGACAGGTGCTTTACTTATTTGTAAGGTCATTTCACATACAGCAAATGACAAGATTAAACTAAAAAACTGATTTTTTTTTTGTAATATATTGAGTACACTACTGAAATGTGAATACTGTATTTGCTTGCATAACCCTGCTACATAAGCACATGCTTTAAAGCAGTAAAATATTTAGCTACTGTTCTCTATCTTGCAGGGAAGAAGTCAAGTACAGAGAGAATAATCCCACCTGCAGAACCCAGTGAACCAGTGGTCTGTGGCAGCCTAGCCATTGGGGGAACATCACTTGCTATAGCTAAGGCTGGTGCCTCTATTAATCACATCCCGCTGTACTTACACATTGCACTGCTGAAACGCGGTCAGGTACAAGTAACTTCTGTCATTCTGTTTATTCTAATTACCACAGTTGTGAAGTTGGGGATCTCTCATGAAGCTGGGATTAACCAGACCTCAGAAAATACTTTCTTGAAACAATTGCCTGTAGCGGGCTTTGAACCAACCCTGTGCCACACTTAAAACATACAGGAAACGATTCTCTTTTTAACACTTCTTTTTCACTTGCCGCTCTCTTCCTTTAGGATTCACCTAAGGAAATGACTCTGCCTCTTCCAATGGTTACAGTGTTGAGCTGTGAAAAATTTTCACCTGCAAAACTGAAATTAGTGAAAGAAGTGATGCTCGTACCACCAGCTCAGTTACCGCTCCAACAGGTATTGTTCTGTTGGGGATGTTAATAATATATTCTATTCTTTAACTAATATATCCTATACGTTTCATATATGTGTGAGCAAGTACATACATCGTTTCAGTAGAAGCCTTAAAAACTACATTTTTCATTTTTTGCTTACTTGTAAGGCCCAAGTTTTAACATTTTTAAATATATATATGTGTCAGGATACCAGAACAAAATCAGTGCATTAAAGGAGACATAGAAATCTGTTATAAAACACTTGGGTCTTTTCAAAAAAGGGACTTTCCATTCCTAGATTATAAGTAGTATTCGTTATTTGCAGCACATACAAAACAAAAACACCAACAAATTCACAGCAGAGCATAAAATCTTTGAGAACAAATTGCTTTAAAAATGAAATTGTGAAGATAGAATGGAATACAAAGCAGAACAAAATCTATTCAGGGGGCAGGAAGGGTGGATGAGACAGACCGGGTCAACACCCTCTTTTTGTTTAGCCATATGGTGCATTAAAGAATGTATCTGCACAAGATGCCTACATTAGGGCTGTGATTTCTATTTTGTATGCTGGTGACCTGAACAAATAGCTGAGTTCGATTCTTTCTTCTTCCTTTAACTTTTCAGAATTGTCACATAGAGCTCATAATAAGGTTACCAATTCTGTACTTCTGAAAGACTTCATTCCTCCTGGTGCTCAGGGGAAAGCAGCGAGCTGTTTGCTGCAGTGCAGCAAGCACAGCAGTTCCTCCGGCGCTGAAACGTTGTCAGCTGTGACTGACTTCTGCCCCCTTCAGTTTTTCAGTTTTCTTTTACAAGCACAGCTGAAGGAAACACGAACTGTGATTTACAAAGTTAGCATTAAACTTTTCCTAACTCAGCCAAAACCAGGCTTGTGTTAAAAGCAGCGGATTCATTTTACTGGAGTGTTCCTCCATCCACTAGTTTTGGAAACAGAGACAGCATTGCTTTTCCCGCTGTCTGGAAACATTGTCAGTTTAGTCAGTTTGTTAAATGGCATCATCAAGTATTTCTGATCATTCCACTGCTACTAACCCTTTAGCTCTGGACACTCGTAGGAGGAAGACTGTATTCAGGAAGTCTGTAATATATATTTTTTAAAGACTTTATATTGAGGTCTGTGTTTAGAAGTGCTCTGATTCAAGCAGTTAGAATGAAGTAATTTATTTTCTTTTGAAGAATGATGATGTTTAATTTCAGGGCATAGAAAGAGCTCTGGACATTCAAAAAGAAATGACGAGACTGCTGGAGCCTGCAGGGAAAGCGGTACAATGAAAACGTGTTATTAATGCGATGTACTTCATTTGGCCTTTCTGTTACTATTGTCTGTTTAACCTTAAACACAGAATATTTCACATGTTATCAGATGTAGTCTTATTGCACAGAATAGGTGTGTCTCCCTGACGGATGAGTAAAACACTGGGCATTTAGTGAAATGACATTAATGAAGATAGAATAAAACATTGTTCTGGGTATAGGAAGACTTTTCTATTTCATTACATATAACAGGAAAAGTCTGCTAGGGAAGAATACTGTCACAGTGAACATACACTGTATGCTTCTGATTCTGCCAAGTCTCACACAAACAAATCATCTATTGTTCAAAGTAGTATTACTGCAGTAGTTTATCAAGCTCAGTATTTGCATGTGCTTTCTGCAAAGTAAGGTTGTGAGGTTTCCTCTAATATAGAGTCCAGACTCTCATTTCTTAGAACCCCTGTCTTGTTGACAGTCATGGTGGGGATATTCTGAAAAACAGACGATGCTTTGGGTGATGCCTGCATGGAAACAAGTATTTGAAATGAGCTACCACCACAAAATAAGATGAGTTAATTGCTTATACTTTCCTTGTCTTGAATATTATTTCCCAAATGAAATATATGCAATCTCTTTAGACCAAAATTTGGTCATTGCATTTTTATTTTTTTTAATCTAAGGTCTCTCTGTCATTTTTGGACATTTACATGGCATTGTTTCATTGTTTCTGTCTTCTTTCAATGCCAACAGCCCAGTCCTCAACCAGCAGACAGTAAGAAAGGCAGAGCACGTAATAAAGAGAAGAAAGCTTCGGTAAGAAAAGAGATTTTAATTTTAAGTCTTGAGCAAGATATTAAAAACTGAAGGGAACCAAAATGTTCTTAAGAAATGAAACATAAATCTGCATTACCATTCTGGAAAGGTCAGCACAAGACTTTTAAATACTCCAGATGCCCCTATTTTACATAATAATTTGGATTCTTCTGACTGTACCTTCCCCTCCTGTGGAACAGTAACAGAAAGGAAGAATACTTCTGGAACCTGGGAATTTTTGCTGATATAGAAAACCTATTAAGTCATCCAACAGAGCATTTTGTAGGCCTGTAGCACTAGCAGTGTACAAGCACCTCTGATCTTGTAAGCCCAGGACTGTTACCTGTAAGACTTGTGTATCGTGCTGCTTCCTAAACACTGCAAACGGAACTCCCCTCTTAGTCATGCTGCACTGAATTCCCAGCTCCTGCTTGAGGTTACAGATATGGCAGATAAGAAAAAGCAGCTGAAGGGCAGCACTCACAGTAGTGGCAGGGCATTATTTTATATGACTCAAATGATCTTTTGTTGTTTTATTGTTCCTTTATTTCCACTTCCAAATCTGTAGTTTACAGATGAGTTTTCAAAATAGTGGGATGGGAATGCCATGCTGGCTGTGCTTCCCATGGTGAGAGGATTAAAACATTACCAGATAAGAACTCTTGCTTTTGTGGAGTGTACGAAACACAGGATGAGAAAAAGCTTTCATGCCTGGTAGACCCTCATTCATAGAGAACTGTCCTTAAAGATGCTAACGCTGTTTTTGAGAAAGGATTTACACGTTGATTATTGAAGGCAGGCTGTAATGACAGTGAATATATATGGAAGTTTTATATACTTGTAAATAAATTGATTATTTTTGTTTTACTTACAGCCACCAGCCTTAAAAAGAATATCACACTTAGGCTGCCTAATAACGGGATGTGATAATCTAGAGCAACCTCTCCTCCTCATGCAAACAGCTTGCAACAATATAGGTCTGGAGCTAGGAGCAGATATGTATTTAGCAATTAATTGTGCTGCTCATGAATTAATGGACTACGTAAGTTACTTCTGCTGTTTATTAAAACAGTTGCTTGTTAACACTTTACTATTGTAATGCAGACTCACCCAGAATCTTCTGACTTTGTTTTCCACAAGCAAAGGAAAAGAAGTCTCTCTGCATTTATAAATTATGTTTGAATCAGTGCTACAAGTTCAGCAGATGTGCTATTGGATTGTCAGCGTAAGGGGCAGCCATGCAGACATCCCTTCTGTTGCCCAGTGCAGTGGGAGCTATGAGAGCTGGTCTGTATTCCTCCTCTGCAGCTGTAGCAGCATACTGACACACCTCGTGTGGAATAAGGCTCAGTGGAGCAAGGCAGCCTCTCCTTATGCCCTGCATCCTGCCTACAAAAATCTCTGCTTCTTTTACAGTTTAACTTTTATCATTCAAACGTTATAAGCCGGCCTGCGTCAGCCACATTAATTCCTTTTCTCTGCTTGTTTATTTAGTAACATTTTTCAGATGAGTCTGTGTTAAAGGAAGCAAACTACTAATGGGTAATACCTGCTGCAAATACTAATAGGCAAGCACCTACTGCCTTCTGTTCAGCAAACCAGCTTCCTGCCACAGAACATCTCAGACGATTTTGAATTAGAGTAGCAGGCAGCAAATACTGTTTTGTTCACCACGAGGAGTAAATTAAGTAATTAGCTCAAATTAATCTTCTATCTATTTTGTCTTTAAAGATGAAGAGCAAGAAATCATTTATGCAAATATACTTCTGTAATCCCTTTGCACCACTTGATGCTTATTTCTCCCTTTCATTACACTACATCTGTTCTTGACCTTTGTGTAGATTTTTACTACATACTGCGTACCTAGTAACATTTATCTCACTGTATATCAGCATTCATATACAATGATTATATTTCAAGTTTTCTATTTGATAAGGTTTATTCATCTCCAGCTGAAGCCTTAAAGTTGTAAGCCCTTGTTCTGAGATCAGTCAGCTTTTCCTCTGAGCAGAAGAAACTTGCTGCTCTCTGTGATTCAGTATTGCGTGCCATGCAGTCTGTCTGGGTGCACCGTACTGACAAGCCGCCTATTAGCACAGGATCTTCTGTGAGAACAGCTGCTTTCCTGACCATTTCCAACGAGCAACATCTTAAAGAATTACGAGTCCTTCTGTTATTGAACTGCTGCAGTCAATAAAGCAGTGTTTTCTTTCTGGCACGATTTGATAGTGTACTCATAATCTCTTAATAATCCTCCTACTCGTGTGTTATGGTTTATGTTTTCCATTAAGATGGGACTGGTATAAAGCCAGCTTTTATTTGGTGGTGTTGGGTTGGCTGTTCTGTGTGTGTTGAGGGGGGAGGTTGTTTGTTTGTTTGTTTTGGTTCTGCCTGCTGGTTTTTTTCCTAAGGGGGAAGGGGATATTTTTTGTTTGTTTTTTTCCCCCATGTTTTTGTTTTTGATTGTTTGATCATTTTTTCCCCCTTTTTGTTTTTTAGTGGTTTGTTTGAAGTGGAAAAGCACCAAGGAAAGGCAGGATCTTATTTCTGAGTATGGAGGGTGTGCTCCTTCTCCAATAGCAACATTTCCCTTATGCAAATAAGGACTAAGAATTAACCTTGTTTTTTGGGAAGTGAAAAGAGATTTTTCATGAGAGATTTAATAAAAATGTCAGATATTGATAACTTTATGACAAAGTTGTGTAAAACTGACAGCGTTGCCTAGGAAATGCTGAAAGAGATCTCCCTTGTTTTGGGAATGGTGTATTTGGCACGAGCTTACTGTTACTGCAGGCAGAGATTTCCATAATAATGTTCACACAGACATAGAATAAAGTAGGCAGAGTGAATGTGTGCTTACTGAAGAACACACAATCCAGTGCCCTAATGGTGACACCAGAGTCACAAGACCTGCGTGCTTCTATTAGTACTGTGCCTTTTAGAGAACAGCCATTCTTTTACACTTTATCCTGTACTTTCCAGGCTAAAGGAAAATATGAAATACTTACTGGAACATTCAAAAGTCCTGATGAGATGGTCGACACGTACGTGGAACTGGTTAATAAATTTCCTTCTGTTATTGCCTTAGTAGATCCCTTAAGGAAAGAGGTAAGAGTTTGTGTGAAACCACTGAACTTATCATGCTTTTACAAAACAGACCAAATATGAAGATTCTGTTCTCAGAGTGTTTATGCACAGAAATACCAGTATAAATAAATGCATGCATTAATTCATTTGCATTAATTGACTATAATTCAAGATTTTTGTTATGTTTGAGCTAATTCCTGATAGAAAAAAATCCTGACATGAACAGAATATGGATAGCACAACTACTATAAGGAAATGCTAATTCTTCCTGATTCTGCTTGCTAAAGCACTGTCATGTTACATATTACATTTTCCTTCTTATGAAAACAAATAATACAAATTGTATTATAAAAACAAATTACAAAGTTCATGTGATATATAAATGACATTATATGGAAGAAGCTAAAAATTTCCACCTAGCTGTACATTCCTTAGAACCATTCAGAAAACTCACATAGCTGCTCCTCGTTATGACTGAGATGCATTCCCAAAGCCAGAACAGATGTGCAGCTGGCAGCACTGCTCAGCAGAATTTGTACAGTGCATCTTATCACTGTGACCAGTGTTAGAGGAGATAGTTGAATGTGGGCAACAGATTCAAACAATAAAGTAGAACACAAATGTTTTAGCAAGTTACAGATAGGTGAAAGAGATGGCATAGCCTCAAAGATTAGCACTTATACATACAATTCAGTTTCCATGTATTACCAAAAGATACAAATTTAATTGTAGCAGAAGATTCTGAAGTCGCACGACTTAATAAAAACTTTTCTTCCTTTGGAGTTGTGACTTTATTTTAAAATAAATATATGTCTTTTGTTTTCATGAGAAAAAATAAGGTGAGCATGAATGAAGGGGAACTAAAGAGTCTTTGTGAATCTGCCAAGTGCCTGAACTCGTAATTCTGTAAGAGTGAACTGCAAAATTGAGATCTTAGCTGAATCTCTAACAGCTTGCTTTTCAGATACGGGTGTACATTGTTACCTCACTCTGGTGAGCCTTGCTCCCCTGCCCTGTTTCAAACTGACCCCCATATTCCAAAGCACTCGGCTGTTCCCTGCTCCTTGCAAATTCTTATGAGGAAGAATAGTGGTGACAGGAAAATGTGTGGAAGGATTGCTGCAGACAGTGCAGCTAAGGAAAATGCCTGTCCTCCTTCTCCCGCAGCACATCTACGAAGCTAACCCAAGCCACATCTTTGCCACAGATAATGAGCTCCTTGAGGATTAGCTGTGGTACCAATTCAGCAATCCACTGCCAGAAAGAAGAACACTTAAGTGGTTCAGTTTAAACATTTGACCATGTGTCAAACCTCCATTTTCAGTTACTTATGGGCTTGACAGCTTTACGGGAATAGACTCTAGTGTGTATTGCAAGTATAGAGCTACACATTTCAGTGTGATCCACAGACCAAGAATTATTAGTTTCAGAATTATTAACTTGAAATCGTACATGATTTTTATGTGAGAACTTTGCATTCTGCGGTCACAAAGAAAACAAACACATTTTTAAATTTCCTTTTTTTCAAATTATTTATATACTCCTCTTCTCTGTTTATCTTTAAATCTCAGTACCACGTGGGCAGCGCATGCAAATTAACAAATAAAGAGCCTACAAAATTGGAGCTCTGCTGGAAAGAGAGCATTGTATTCCACAGTTCCCTATGGGTCAGTCTTGCAGCTCCGATCATCTCCTGATATACTTCACTGAGTCTGTGGCTGCCTCCTGTCTCATTACCTTATATTATAAAGAGAATAAAATGACACTTAAAATATGAACGTAAGAGTGAGTCCTCTAAATAAAACAATAGAAAATTGTTCTATCATTCATTTAAATTAAATACGACCCAGGAACGGAAATTAAAATAGCAAAGCCCTGCAGTTAGTTTAACTTGAAGTACTTTAAACTGTCCTGCTGTGCAACTATCTTTGATTAATTCCAGGTACAAAGTTTGGTTTTCTAGCAAAATCTTAAAAGCCGAGCAGAATTATTATATTTTTTGGAAAGAGACAAATCCAAAATATAAAATCTACGTTTCTATAAGTAGGATGAAATCCAAACAAAACTTCTCCAATTTTAAATTGTGCCTCTCCGTTTTCATTCCGTTTGGTGTTTTAAACTTCAGGTATTCGCTTGCTTATTTATGCAGGACAGACAACAATGGAATAACGTGTGCTGTGCTCTTGGTTCCAAATGTTACCTGATTGCTGAAGATGCTGCCACAAATATTTCCAAACTTAAAACAGACCAGAACATAAACATACCGATGTGCAGTGGTGTTGTCCTAAAATATGTTAATCAAACCAAGGTATCAGACCTCGTGGAACTGACTGGACTTCTAGATGGTGAGTAGAGAGGCAAAAAGGCTTTCTTGCAAGCCCTACAAGTCAATAAATCGTGTTGCTACACCTATAAATATCACATCTTTTTATTTAATCATCACCACCTCTATTTTAGTGAGAGTTTGTCAGAAGAAACTGAGTCATGTTCTGTTCACAAATCTCTCATTCAGGAGCCTGAAACGGGACGCAGGCTCAGCGAGCGCATTGTGCGCATTTTGAATGTGGACGCCCTTTGGCACTGCAGATAAGAGTCACGCAGTTCGGTGTCGGAATTAAAATGAAACAAATGATACAGCTGAGGAATTTGAATTTTGATTAATATTAGTATTAATAACTAAGAAATCCAAACTAGTCCAAAACGTTTAAAAGGGCATTTACATATTGCTGAGCCTTTATAGTACAAGTGCTAGAAACTTGTGCAGTTTCTTACCTAAGATTTCTTTGTACCATTTTTTTGTTCTATTCATCCTTATCCCCACGAAACAGGTGGACAAATTTTATATAATTTCCTTCTCCTTATTCCCTCAAAAATTCCAGAATCACTTTATCAAGATGAGTAAATAGCAACTTAAACATTTCATTCAGTCACGAGGGTAAACTCCCTTTCACAGTGAAGAAAAATCATTACTGTAGGAAAAAGCATGTTTAAAGAAATAGAACAGCCTCCTGGCGTGTACGATACATTACCAGACACATCAGCTAGAGGTAAGGAGGATAGGGTGGTAGATGCTCCCTTATTCGTGCTGAAAGTGAAAGAAAACGTACAGTTAATGCCATCATTGTAGCAAACTGGTATCGTTTACACCTTCATGAAATGAGTTTCATTTAATCTTAGCCCAATGGAAAAAAAATGAACAAAAAATGTAAACAATTTCTCTGTTGAATTTCTAAGATATATACTAATGAAGGTTGTACACCGCTGTTATATACAGGTCAACGTCGTATTACCATATTAGGAAGTCCAGATGGAGAATCTTCTGATGATAGCCTTGTGGATCTGGTAAGTACTGAAAGCTATTCAATTGCAGGATTGCCAAAACACTGCTCTTAACATGAATTATTTTTGAGGAGAAAGCCTGTTTCTGTGTGAGAAAGAAACATTTTACAAAACAGTCTTTTTCTAGGGTTGTTTTTTCCCCCACCGAGAGTTAATCGTTGAGTCTAAAGAGAAGATGCAGGAAATTTGCCAAAGCAGGGAGTACATTCACGGGGGTATATGATCTATTTGGTTGCATTAGTTTATAAAAAAGTGAGTTACTTAAAACATTTCTGAATGGTAATAATATTACCTATAACATTGTTCAACAGTGATATATTTAGGCTTTTTGTATTAAAGCTACCTTTGCAAATAAAATTCCACTTTGTATGCCAGTGAAAATTATTGTTTGCATCCAGCAAATCTCTCATCGAGAGATTTTATTTCTATTTAAAGGAGGTTTATTATCCATAAAAAGAGAAGAAAATTGTTAAGTTGGAAGTAGGGTACCACGTATAATTATTACAAAAAACTTCACTCCCAAACCAAATAGGTTTAAAATACGCACTTTCTCGTTTCAAGGCTGTTGGACTGGGTGCCAGGTTTGTCAAGTTGGGAGGTCTTTCCCGCGGAGAAAGGGTGACCAAATACAACCGCCTTCTTGCTATAGAGGAAGAACTGGCCAAGAATAGAACGCTACGTATGAGCTTCTTTCTTACTTTGTTTTCAGCTTGCAATGAATACGGGAACAAAGATTGGAGGGAGAATGATTGAAACCGCACCGCAGGAGGGAGGCGAAATCAAAAGACCATAAATAAGCGCTGACAAAAAAACCTAGGATAGCACTTGCCACAATGTATATTGTTGTCCTAATGGATTATCTGTTTACTGAATGTTAAAATAGACCCCTTCTTGAGGAGTAGCCTACATTAAGCCTTTTTCCAGAATTAATTGGTAGGAGTCTTGAAGCCCACAGTGCAAAAGGAACAAAACAAAAACCATGCATGTAACACTCCGAAAAGCTGCCAAAATGGAATTTTAGGCCAAATACCCCACACTTCCCTTCAGCCCCTAAATATATATTGCTAGCAAAACTTCATTTCACCATCCCTTTGTGTGTTAGATGTACAGCAAAATGCGTTTGAATAGCTACCATTGCATGGGTAAGTACTAAATAAAACCCAAGAAAAATCCAAGTTGAGGATGCACGTTCAGCCTTAGCCGCCTGTATGCATCTGCCTGCATTTTGTGATCTACATCTCCTTTTTACACCATTTTATACAGTTAAATACTTCACTGTTCATTAGAGCCACTTCTCACTTGCTCAGGTATCAATCAAGACAGGATAAAGGCATACAGTCTTGGGGGTCAGGAGGGCAGAGACAAGGGGAGGCAGAAAGGAAGGAAAGAGTTTGCACAAATTTATTATGGCTAAGTGAAGGAAAATGAAAGAGAACTAAGTCGTCTGATCTTGTTTCTACTGTTATTATTGTTTTCTTTATGTTCTATACACGGAGTAGCAATGTTTGACAAGCAAAAAAAGGTATTTTTAAAGAAATTACTGAAAATATTTCAAGTTGGGGACATCTTTCACTTGCTCACATATAGTCATCATAAAAGAAAAACCAGAAACGTACACAGATTTGTTTTGATGAGTTGCACAGAATGTGTTTTCAAAACCAAGTCATAATAATTACGAGGAACGATGACCTTTCACTGCCTTAGCAATATTAATATATTCCCTATTCAAATGGATATAGTCTAAACAAAAGAGCTTGAGTTTGACATGTTTAAAACTGTATCTCATAAAATGAAATAGCAACAATTCCTGAAGCCGTTAATCATTTGGCAGAAATGAAATCCAGTAATTTAATCAACAGCAGGGAAATACTGAGATAGCATGTCTGAGCTGCATACCAAGCTCTTCATTTGGCTGGGCTGCAAGCTACAAAATACACTGGAGGGCTGAGCATGGAGGTCTCTGTAAATGGTTCGTGGATGGAAGGTGACATTGACCCATCAGGAGTCCCCCCAGGAATGACTGAAGCGGGCACACAGCTGGCCCAGCAGCACTGCAGCAACAGGGAGCCGGGCTCTGCCTGCTGCCTTCCCCTCTCGCTGTCAGAGCTCTCCATCTATTGCAGCCCCAATGCTGGTGCTGTGTTTCAGCCCCCAGGTACACCTGAAAGGCAGACGAGAACTGCTCATAAGATGAAATCATGGACTGGTCAACCCTTTGCTAGGAACTCACAGAGAGATGTGACCTATTCAGTGAATGGGCAGGCTTTGTATGCATGGCAAAGAAAAAAATAAAAAAATCAGCAGTGAGCATGATGTGATTGAGGAAAAATAGCAGTAAGGAGAGAGGTTAAGTGTCAGAAGCAACATCTGAACCTGGGCTTTATATAACGTTGTTAGATACTGGGGTGGAGGAGGAAGCACAGGCAGCCAGTGGGAACTTTTGCAAGAACACCAGTGCAGAGGAAGATGGATGTTCAAAGAAAGGGCAGCAAGAGCGAGGGTAGTAAGCAACAGGTGAGGTGGTATGTGAAGAAGGAAATGCAATAAATATCCCAGCTCAGGCTGTTGTGAATCACAGAAGGGTTTGAGGTGAAAGGGATCCGACAGCTCATCCAGTTCCGGCCCTGCTGCAGGCAGGGACACCTCCACCTTCCTGCACCACGTCCTAACCCTGTAACCAAAGTGCAGGAGCACTGCTCCTTTGGCTCTTGAGACCAAACCCTTAACGATGTTTAAAGACTGATGTAAGCATTATCTGGAAGCTTGAAAAGAAACTCTGAGTGCATCAGAGAACATTTCAAGAAACCAGATTTCAGCAAAGGTAAGAACAGGCTTCTTTATTCTCTTCAACTGCAGGCTATGATGCAAATTTTGAATTTACTGATTTTGCTGAAGAATCACAGCCAGAAAAACAACAGCCTGAAGTCCTTCCTCCCCCACAGCAGGATTCAGTGCCTTCACAGCAATCTGTGCCAGCCGTGCAGGGTCACAGCATGCCTGCTCAGCTCCTGGAGAGCAGCACACTGACCTAGGCTGCCCAAAATAACTGTCAGGTAAATTTCTCAAAACTATTTTTGGTAAGGGACCCATAGACTGACTGTTCTTTAATCCATTTATTTTCCAGCACCTCGGCTAAAATTTTTTAAAAGCATTCAAATATTCATTTCTCTTTCCCCAGGAGACCCATTGCTTTCAGCTGAGTCCGAGTTAACTGAACACTGGCTGCAGTTTGAAAACGCCGCAGAATTCCGTGCTGTATTTACACACTGACAAAACCTCTGTGTTAACTTCAAAACTAAATGTTTGTTTTGAGAAAGTAGAGATCTCTCCGCACACAAAGAGCAAGCTATGGACAAACAGTAAAAAAAACCCAACATTTTACAAAAAACAAAGGCCCTGACTGTTATGCTGCTCCATCCCCCCCACACAACCCTCAATGCTGCTCTTAGATCTGGCCTACAAGGGAAATGTTGCTCCAGTTCTAGCGAGCTATCAACACAAGTGCATCAGTGCAAACTCCAAATGTAGGGCACAAAGCTGTAATTTGCATCACTAGGAAGCTCGCTTCAGTCTGAAGCAAGGAATAACAAGTCAACTTCACAAGGTCTGGGAAACTTGTCAGTAGTCTTTTTAATGAGCAACAGTGAAAAGATAAATAAATTATTTATATTGTAGGTAACAAAGAGTTCACATAAAAGAAGTATTTTTTTTTTTAAACTTCTGGGTTTTTTTATAATTTGGAAATTTGAACATATATAATACAGCAGTAATAATTCAAGGCAAAATACATATATAAAACATTGCATTTTGTATTCCGTGTAACAGATACGTAAGTGAAAAATTAACCACCAAAACCACCACTACCCTCCAGAGAGCAAAGTATCAAATAAGGAGAGACAAATTTCCCCAGGTTCAGGAATCAAACACAGTTCCGTAATTAGATCAAATCCAAGATTATCTTAGCAAACATGCAAAAACACCAGAAAAGATGTGAAACCACCACACTCGTTACTATCACTTTACTTGGAGAAGAAGCACCAGACAGTTGCATGCAGAGCCAAACTAACAAACTCAGAACAGTCATCCTTCAATACTATCACTGTTTCAAATCATTAGGTAAAAAACAACCCAAGTGCATTCAGGTACGTGCCCATGCCATTTCAGTTACACAGATCTTCCTTAGCTTTGCATTTGTTCCCTGATTCCATTTGTTTGTTCACTGTAACAGAATGAGATACCGTGTTGGATTTAAAAAGAAGCTAGAGTGGAATGTGAACCGGCAGCGCAGCAAATCAACGATGCACCTATCGCCTACCTTCATGGGAAGTAAGGGCTGAGGGAGACTGGGAGCTGTGTTACCAAATACAGAAATCTCAAGTGTTACCTAAAAGAGAACTTAATGCCCCCGCTCTGTACTGGAGCAAAGCAAGGAATTCTTTGTTGACGCTACAGGGTTTCACCTGGGAGTTCTCAAAACGTTGACTCCAAACGACCTGCAGTCCTAGAATGGCTGAATCCCAAATGGAGGAATTCCCAGAAGCCCACAATAATTCATTCTTGCAGCAGCACACGCAGACTTCAGCTGCATCTGTACCAAACTGCTACATAAGACTGAAAGAGAAACCAGGAGATAAATCCTCATTTGAATAGGTGTTAATCCAGAAGAGAGCACAGCTCTGTATCCACAGACTTCTGGCACTGCCATTACCAGAAGGCATGGTACCAAAAGGACACGCTGCGCTGCCTCCATCTCCGGGCTTGCTGTCTGCTGGGGAAACTAGAACAGACGTGTTACGTTTTGTGCTTTCAGTGTCATCCAGGTGGCCTGCATGGAGGCAGCTGTGAGCAGATCTACAAAACTTCTTTTTAAGTAGATATGAAAATATTTTTAAAGCAACGTGTCTAAAAATTATTTTGTTTTGTTTTATAACTATCAAAATACCCCCATAGGAAAGCTGAGGTGAGTGCAGTCACCTGCACAGGCTCTGTCCCAGACTCAACAGGGACGCAAGGGGCTTCTGGACCTTTAACAGAGCAGCTTCTCAATAAAAGAATAATTGAAAAAGCCTTTTCAAATGCAGTTTAAAGAAAAGTAAGGTAACTGTCCATATCTAAGGAAATGTTAACCATACCTGCAAAACTAAAATGGGAAAGGGATTTTGAGTGATACATAATTATTGAACACTAATGCACATAACAAAACTGCATACAAAAGACCATTTCAATCCGTACTACTGAAAACTGTTTGGAATGCAGAGCGTAGCCCCCAGTACCACACCTAAGCAACTGACCGACTCCCAGAAGTTACAGCCTTTCAGAATGGGGATTAACAGTTAGAACTGTCCGTCTCTCTTATTTTCTCAACATTACTTTCTTTATGCAGCGACTTGCTTTTTTCTTCCTTTGTTTTGTTCTGATTCAGTGCGTTTTCAGCCATCTGATCTCCACTGCTGGACACGGGATCTAACACTACCACGGATTCTGTTTCTTTTTCACCAGTAGAAGCTTTTCTTGAAAATTCCGTGTGACTCGGTGATCTAAAGGAAAAGGACAGAGATATGAATGCGGATATCAACGCACATGTTTAAGAAAGCCACAGAAAAGCATGTATGTTACTACCAGTATCTGTGACCGGGACAGGTCTACTGGGCTGGTAAACAGATTTACAGATTCCGGCTGTTACGTACAGATAGCAGGGCACAAAATGCAACAGTCACACTACCCTTCCCAGGGTCAGATACTTCACCAGAAAAAGGAGCTTACAGAGCACAGAGTTTCATTTTAAAGATAACCGTAAGAATATTTTCTCTCTGATCATCTCTGAGCTGGATTTAGGATCCCCTTGGCCAACACAGCAGCTGCACCCGGAGGAGATGCTACCTGTTCCTGTCTTCTGTAGCCCAAAACGTGGCTGCTTCTCCACATCTGCATCCCAGGGCTTTCACTATACTACACCTGACTGCACACCAGAAGCTAAGGGCAGCAAAAGCAGATTTTTTTACTGTGGCTCAGAACCAACAGGCTGGGAGGGAGTGCAAGTGAGTTCTGGAAATCCACCCAACAGGCTGGCTGAAACACAGAGCAGTGTTCGACCTGTGTTCCCTGCTTTAGAAATGGGACTATGCCTTGACTGCTTGCAGTGCGGATTCTTGCAGACGAAAATCCCTCAGAGCAAGGAGAGAGGAAGGAAAGGTCAGAGTCACCGGGATTATACACTGAGGCTGGCTTAAACACTAACGGCACTCGTCCATGTTCAAAAACTGTCCTAGAGCTGAGAGCATGCAGGTAAATCCTTAGATTAGCCAGCGTGCACCAGAATAGAACAAGGCCAGCAAGAGGACAGCATGACACGAACACGTGGCAGGTGGGGATATTTCCCACGCCATCCTCAGACCTGGCTCTGATGCCTGTGGGTACATAACCAGACATGCTCAGAGAGAGGATCTTAGGGCTACACACCTATACCCAGCACATCTTCAGATAGGGCCCTACACCACAGGGAGAATACAGTATGGATAATTACATAGCTACAAGCACCAAAATGGATCAAAAACCTCAGCACAGCAAGGCCCTATGTGCACTACACCCATTTACTAGTCTAGAGCCACTTTTTTTTTTATATTCATGCTTACTCATAAGGAATGGCCTTCTATACTGCAAAGATAACACTTTCTTTAAAGGAAAAAGTAGAACCTACTGGAGACCAAAAAAAGGAATTCATCTGGTGGATCCATCCACTATGAATTGCCCTTTACTTTGATAGTCTTTGTCCTACAGCAAATGACAAAGAAGAAAGAGGTCACCTGCTCCACAACCAGAGCTCTGGGCTGGCCATGGCCGGCTCCCACCTGAGCAGGAGAGTCAGTGTGCACAGAGAAGACACAGAAACGTTCCCACAGACTGCAGCTGCCACACTCACCATTCCAGAAGGCATTAACTCAGGTCGCTACTGAAGCGCTGGATGTACTGAATGAAATTCCACGTTGAAGCCTTAATTACAAGAGTCGTCTCTAACATCAGAACTTTGGTGTAAGTTAATTAATTAGGAATTGGTGCTAATAGATGCAGTTTCAGACTCATTTGATTACCAACGGAAGCTAGTGATATCGTAAGGAAAATAATGTTTATTTTATGCAAAAGTTGCCAATCATTCCAGGAAATGCACGGTGAAGTATTTTGAACATTACAGCAAATTAAAGTTTTTAAACCAGTGTAACCAGAAGAGGGTTATCTTTAAAAGCGCTACCTTGAAAAGCTGATTGCCCAACACTATAAAAATGGTCAAAGCCATAAATGCCAAGTTCATTTCTATTTCACTTTGGAGGTAACTATCTTTCAAATCCCAACAGCTGGACTATTTAATACAATCTGGTGAATCAAAGTATAATTCTTCACTGGGCTCACAGTGGGGAGTCTGCATTAGTGTATGGCAGCATTCCAACAACTGATGCACGGCCAAACGCTCCAAAGTCTGTTTCATTTATAACAAAAATGGATAAAACAGCAATCATATTTACCACCTTCAAAGGTCAGAAAAATGAAAGATGTCGATATAAAGTAGTTTAATGGAGAAAACCAGTGATTAAACCAGAGTTTCAAGCATAAAAATAAGAATTACTATTCAGACTGTGTTGTGCTAGCATCCCCTTCCTCAAATCCTTTACGCTGCTGCAGCACCAGCCTGACAGTGCTGCTGTTAGAGCCGAGGTATTGTTGGAAATTATTAACCCTATTTATTAGCTATTGGTAGCTCCTCTTCAGTAGTTGTCAAGAGCAGAATGCAGGCATAATAAGATTTCAGTGCAAGAATGAACATAATTTTGATGCCCTCTTTCAATTACAGTTTTTGCTATTACAAATAAAGCTTGGAAAAAGCAATTAGTACAGCTGTAGTTACCCAGCTCTGAACGATGACAGATTTGTCCAGCCAAGGTAGCTCTGTCTGGCCCTATGCAAAGCTCTTCCCTCATTGAGATTGTTAATATCGCTATCAGTATTCTTGCTGTTTGTCCAACTACAGCTTTAAGCCAGAAATTGAGCTCTTAGTCCTATTATTCATATGTTATCGTTCATAGGTCTGCATGTATTTTTAGGACTCAGTACATCAAATCGGTACTTTGAAATCCTGATTTAAATGACAAATGCTTTTTAGATTAATGGTTCCATGCAGCTTTAAGAAGGACTGCTTGGGACAGGAGAGTATCAAAAGCAATAAAAGGATTATAACCAATGGGTCATCAGTGAAGCAGTGCTGCTGAGCCTTCTGTAAATCATTTACAGTAAGAATACCAAAGGACAAACTAAGTTATCAGTCAACTGAGACTTGGATTTTCATTGCAGCCTTCCAGTGCTTGAAGGGAGCATATAAACAGGAGAGGGAATGGCTGTTTATGAGGTTGGATAGTGATAGGACAAGGGGGAACGGTCTTAAACTGAGACAGGGGAGGTTTAGGTTGGATATTAGGAGGAAGTTTTTCACACAGAGGGTGTGGAACAGGTTGCCCAAGGAGGCTGTGGATGCCCCATCCCTGCAGGCATTCAAGGCCAGGCTGGGTGTGGCTCTGGGCAGCCTGGTCTGGTGGTTGGCGACCCTGCACATAGCAGGGGGTTGAAACTGGATGGTCATTGTGGTCCTTTTCAACCCAGGCCATTCTGTGATTTTCTTTGTTTCCTCCGGTTAAGACTATAACCTTACTATGATTTAACCTTCCTTGATGCTCTGCTCATGAAATCATTGAAGCATATTTCTATTAGAAACCAAGATGTTACGTAAATATTGCAGAACAACTTTGGAGGAGGTCTCATCCAATTTTCTGACAATATGTAAAAGCAAAAGGCCAAAAGGACCATGCAAGAAAAATTCCTTTTTTTTTTTTTTTTTTTAAACATTTTATTTAGAAAATACTGCCCAAAATCTACTCCAGCAATGCCCACTGTGCAAGCATGGGAACTGCAGCTTGGTCTTCTGCCCAGAACCCAGGCTGGGGATCTCTGATAGAAAAGCCAGCATTAGCACAACGCCAAATTAGCAGTCCTTGTCTCTCAGCAAGGTCCCTGCTCTGGAGCACTGAGACACCTGTAGGCCCTCTTCAAATAAAACTGCTCTAAAACTCCAAATCAAACTCAACCAGTGCTACTCCCTACTGCCCAAAAGATGAAATTCAAAGCACTAAGCTAACCCGCCTTTTGCTCACCAACATTTAAATCGTCAATGAAGCGTAAAAACCATTGCCACAGCTTCTCATTTCTGTAAATACCACCCACCTACTTTCCACCATTCCTGTCTTCCTTCAAGACCCCAATACTGAAGACAACCATCACTCATGCAGTGAAGCTCATACACTGACAGGGCGACAAAAAACAGTGACAAAAGTCATCTCTACCAGCCTTTAATTTGGTTGAGTTCCAGAGGGCAGCATCCCAGGCACTGCTCATTGCAGCACCCGCTCTGTACTGCCACCCTAGGGGTCTGCCAGCTGAGACCTGCCTCACTTTTATCTGCCTCAAAACCTTCCCTGTTTACTAAATGCTTCAGAAGTTTTAACACAGCAACAGGCGGAACAAAAGGTTAAAACCAAACAGTAGTAAGAAATACACCAATTACAAGCCTGCAAAAGGCTTCAATTAAGCATTTGTCCAACGCAAGCTACAGGGGATGCAGACAGTGACACAAGTGAATTAGTTTGCTGGCTCCTTCCTCTGCCGGTGTCTGCCAACAGGTGTTCATGAAGGAAGTACCATTCTCCATTTCAGAAATGCCTCTGCTACACTCAGCCAAGTAGAAGCGGTCAATGCAGCAGCGAGCAGAAAGCAACTGCAGACTGACTGCTATGCAGGATCAAGCCATGGCAAAGCGTTCCCACTTCAGGCCTTGCTTTGAAAACGCTCAAAAAAGATCAGCAAATTAACTTCCATGAGGAACCTTCAAGAGCTTCTGCCTGCAGCGAGTTAGGGCGCGTAGTGTACAGCCTAAGAACAACATGTGACAGTAGCTTTTAGAACAGTGAAACTACAGAGAGCTCAAACTTCCAGAACGTCCCATTGTGTCCTTCATTTGTTGTTCACACCAAATTGCCCGTGCTCAAGCTGCCCTGGAAAACCTTTGTAGCTCTGCCTCGCTGCGGCTGAGCCGCTTCCTGCAGAGCTGGTGGATGATTCAGGGGTACTAAGATTACAGCCAGGAGAAGGAGGACAAATCCTTTAATTGTATAAAATCATGAGATTAAGACTAACCCTCTCTGCGGTTCACCGTTAACAGAGGTCTCTGCTGTCCAGAAACAAAATGTTTACCAAATTCTGGGGGGAGGAACAGGAAAAAAACAACCGGGGCAGAGCCAGACACACCTTTCCCTTCTGTGTCTCTGCGCTGCAGGGAGTCGCAGAATGAACTGTGCTCCCCAGAGAGCCACATTGTCACCTACTGCCTTCTAAGCAATTGTCACAGAATTACACCCATGCTGGGTTAAACATCTGGGAAATGATTTCCAGAGGAAGTTACCTGAATACTGAGATAAGGCCTCAGTCCCTCTATAAGACACATTATTTACATCCTCCCCTCACCACCACCTCAGCTAAACTTCACACATTCCAAACCATCTGCTTCAAGGCAGCACACCCCTGTTCTGGCAATTTCCTGTTCTGAAATTACCCCTAACCTTGTGGTTCATACCCTACATTTTCCTTCTGAATTAACTGAGTTATCAACAATTAGTTTGAATACCAGGAAATCTCAGAGTGAACCACACTGACTTACATTACAGCCCTTTTCCACTATCCCTCTTTTGGCGACCAGAGTCAGCAGCCCACTTGATTCTGCTGGGGGTGATGCTTGGGAAACACTGAGCCGTACAGATAACCACGTTACGCATGGAGCCCTGCATGAACCAAAGACTGCAATCTCCCTGTATTTAGTTAATATTTACTCATAGGTATTTAGGCTGCCACTGAGTTGGTGCTGATGTGGGAACCAGGACTTCACTCAACAAGCTGACTTCTGTCAGTGTTGTTCACAGATACATTCTCCAACACGCACCTTTCTCTATGAGAACAGCTGTACTTAACGTGAATAAAGAAAGATGAATAGGGCTGGTAGCATTTAAATGTCCCTAAGTATTACCCCGCCTCTTTCAGACCACAAGTCTTAGTAAAGGGACAGCGTAGCGAAGAAAAACACCTCACACATGACTACCTGTAAGGTTTTCTGTAAGAAGCTGCACATTAAAATCCAGCTGGGAAAAAAAAAGAGTTAAGTAGTGCACTGGAAGAGACACCTGGGGATTATGAGACATGCAATCCTCTGCTGTGCTATAAAAGGTTCGCTCGGCTGCTGCAAACAGCTGAGGGAGGTCACACCTTTGTCAGAATTCAAGGAATTGCAAATGATGAGACAGCTGCATCGTTTTACCTCGGGTACGAATAAGGAGAAGTGCCACAATATGTCTTTTGTATGCCTTTGTCAGGGAGGGTTCCTGGTGAAAGCCGCACGCGGTTTGTTCAGTTAACACAGACTGCTTTAGGAAACAGCGGTGCAGCAGGGAGAAACAGCCTCTGCTTTGCACCCGTGTCCTCACAGTGCCTTCAGGGATAATGCACTGAACTAGATCTTGTGCGGCCCCAGGGCCAGCCATCACATCTCTGACTTAGCTTCACCCTACAGTGAACCCAGAGATCTGGTTCATGCACTGAAACCACTTGCAGGACGTACATCTGAGCACAGCAAAAGGGGACAACAGGGAGATTCCCTTCAGAAGTGCACTGCGATCCAAACTAACCTGCCTGTACAGATGTGCCAGGGAAGCCTTGAACACTGCAGCACTGCCTGCTTACAGATCTAAGCTGTCAGATGTGTAAGACAAATGAACTTCCTTCCGACATCTGCTTCGAATGAGCCCTGTCCCACAGCAGCACTGCATTCCCTGCAGTCTGGAGGCCGCCTCTACTCACTTTTGCTACAAGCAGCACCCAGGAGGCAAAGAAAAGGAACTGCACTTCAGCAGCACCTTGGCTACTTGCATTCCTTCCTGCCCGCCCAGCAGAAGGGCTGGGGTGCCCCAGCACCTTCTCTCTACCATTGGAAAACCATCCTCAATGCTGAGCCTTTCCAGGTTTACCCCGGTGACTGGGCGCAAAGGAGCCCTGCAGCACTGAGGAATCTGGCCCATCACATTTGTTTTAATGCTTTGAACAGATAAATTAAAATGAAATGCGTCTTTTAGGATGTCACTGAATAGGCAAGCTGAGAAATAAATTGAGCTTCACGTATGCTTTTATAACTCATAACAACTGTGACTGTCAACACAAGATCCTTTTCACTGTCAATTCACCACGCATTCTGCAAGACCTTGGGGCCTGCAATTATTTCATTTCCTTTCTTGCAAACGCCATTTCCACTTAGTTTGGTGGAATAAAAGGTAGACAAAAGGTGGTGGGCGTTGCTGTGTTTGTTGATAAAGGTTATCTGCTCAGAACTGTGGAAATCCACAAACTACAAGCACAGAATTTTTCAGGAACAACCTCGCCTTTCTGCCAGGGTGAACCTTTCTGGCAGTCCAAGAAAATGCAACAGCATTATTCACATCCAATTACCTGCTGAACAAACCTTCATCTTTCTGATTAAATTAAAATGAAGATCATCTTTCTTCTAAGAATACTTTAATGAAGTAAAAGGGGAAAATACACGAGTGGAAAAAGCGGTCTGCTTTTAAAACCCAGCGTAAATTAAATAAACCTGCAGGGCACAGAAAGGAAATTGGGCTCTTCACCCATTCAAAAATAAATGATAAAAGTACCTGCAGGAAAGTGAAGTAACTAGCAGGTCATAAAAATAGGTATGAGGAGAACTTCCAAGCAAGTGCACAGTCCAGCTTCGCCAGGAGCGTGGCACTGTTACAAAGCCAACCTCCAGCAGATGTGTCTGAGATAAATATCTCTGAAGCAGGTTTAACTCCTAGATACCAAACTGGCACCTCAGATCTTCAATCCACTGTGATAAAAGATCCCTCTCTCTGTCTGTGCAAATACAGTACAGGACTAACTGCTTTTTTTTTCCCCCTCTGAAGAACCTTAATTTTGAGATCTCAAGGTAAGTCACCGTTTTTATCAACAGATGTTTAAGAGTAACAGCCTGCATTCGTTTCGTCCCAACAGAAACCACCCAGCACAACTGCAGACAGACCAGCATGACTTCTAGGATCCCATCTGAAAATATTATTATATTGAAAATACTGAGCTGAAACTATCTTAAAAATAAATAAGATCAAGAGTTACCAGTGTAACTAAATGTGCTCGGCAGGATCTGGACAAACCCTCAACTTTGCTACTCCTCAAAAATCTTGAGCTCTTTTTTTGGTGGTAGAGAAGAACTTTTTAATGAACAACGATCACAGATTCTACAGGAAGAGCTTTACCACAAGAAATTCAGCTGTCTCCACGTGAGACTGAATTATCCGAGGAGTCACTGGCAAACAGCTGTAGATGATACTACATTTATCCTGTTAAGCAACACTGAAGTGAAACTGTTTTCAAAACGCATCAGCTAAACAGATCTGGTACTGAAAGCTAACTAGAAAACCACTTTTTACTTACTGTAACATAGCTTTGGAACATGGGACACCTTTCAGCTGGATGGAAACAGGACCCGAATCAGGTACTTTGGAACTGAATTCTGACTCCAAATCTTTCTTCTTAAGTGCTGTTTGTACCCCACTGGCTTCTGAACCTAACACAGGCAGAGATTTGGATTCTGACGTGGCCAAGATTCCAGTGGGATCTAAAACCCAAAGAAAGTTTAAAGCTTATGTTAGCCAAGTTGACCGGTCTAGAGACAAGGCATAAGAAGAACTCAAGTCACCTGCAGAAATCAAAATGGAATTTGAAAGAGTAACTTTAAAGACGTAATGGCTGAAACAGCAATGGTATGGAAGAGAAAGTAAATCTTCCAGAGTGTCTCAGTGCAGGGGCAGGAAGGGGTCTGTGAAGGAGTCCGGGCACTTACTGCCACTGTCCTGGTCAGTAGTCACTTTCCGACGCCGCAGCACTCGTTCCAGCTCTGTTTCGCCGCTGTCTGTTTCGAGGGACTTCAAGCTTCGGGAACTGGTGGATTTGTTCAGTGTTTCCTACAGCAGGAAACAGGCATACAAAGCTCTCTGAGTGTACAACGATCCGTGCCACACCTCCCACACGTGCTATGTGACAACCTTCTAAGCTTCTGGAAGACAACTGCAGTTCTAGATCAGTGGGAAAACTCTCCCTACAGTTTAAACCCTTTCTATGGATTAACCATACCTGCCTACCTTTGAGGGTTGATATCAAGCTTAAGAAACAATGCTGTGGATGCCTAGTAAACAAACTCTGATGCTTGCAGAGAAACACTGACTTCCTCCCTCTTAAAATGTAAAGACCTTCAAACACTGCCCGCTGCCTCTGTCAGCAAAATGCCAAAGAGCCACATTTCACCCACCCAGCACGCTGTGCATTTAGTGTGCTTGTGTTGTACCCAGGTGTGCACACACCTGGAGAAGTCAGTGTGCACCAGCTGCAACTGCAGCATGTTAATATATCATAGAATCTGGTTGATCTGGCATAAATGTGAGCAGATTTCCACGTACTTGATGGTTTCTCTGACACATAGGATTAGCTCTCAGGTTAAAACAGTGTTTTACACGTGCAAAATAGAAATCCACTGTCGTGTTGTCACTGCTTTATGCCCGTGTCAGCGTTTTGTTTCAGCTAAGCTGTGACAGCAGCACTTTGCTTAAGGGGAAGAGAAGGCTTTAATTGAAGCCTGTGACTTCCCAAAGGTGCCCACACGAATTTTGACAGGCACATGGAAGATACTGCAGGCCTTTCCCACCTGACAGGTCAGTTACTGGAACAGCATCCACCCGAATGTAAACTTTCTCCAAAACATTCATCATATAACTGAAAATGTGGCATCCAAATGCTGCCTCAGTCTCCCTCCAAGTCTTGCCATCTTTGGGACTCTCCAGGAGATCTGTTTACTCAGTCTTCCAAAACCTGTCAGACTCCTCTACATTCTTCCAGAGCATAAATAAAATATTCTTAACAGCTTCTGTTGACAAACATGTAAATTGAGTGGGAACAGTCCATGACAAAAGGAAGCTTCACCAAAAGCTGCAAAAGCTGAGCTGCTTTCAGGCTTCTGGCACAATAACTAAATCCTCACCACCACCACATCCCGCTCCCCAAGTGTTTTCTTTGATGGCTATTTGAAATTTAACTGAGAAAATGCATTATTTGTGAGCACTGTGCTGCAGATCTGTACTAACATACATATACAAAAGCAACCTGAGCAACTGAGTTGCTCAAACTCTGCGCTTTACAGAACATAAATGCTTTGTTTGTAACAATTATATGGAGGTCTACACGAAATGCATAATTAGCAAAGTAACAACAAACGTTTACTCCATCACATCCCACCCCCACGTTTGTTGTCTGACTATGCATAATGACTGGTCTCAAGAGCACACTGGAATTGGGTTTTATTTAGTACGTCTTACACTGCGAATATCCTTAAGAACTCAAAAACAACAAGTCAGACACTGTAACTACAGATCTCCTTCTGCTTCCTCTGAGGCACATAATCAAGTCTCCCTCCATGTCAGTGATACAGCGTCAAAGAAAAGAGACTGCCATTAGAAAATGAAAGGGCCTTCAGCAGGGCCGTAGAGTCTGCACAAGTACAACCAGCACACACAGCCAACAATGCACATACGTATGGAGCTCCATTTAAAGCAACCTACATGTTGCATTTTATTCCTTTTCTCTTTACCTCCATATTTAATTATGCACCCCTCTAATTACAGCTTGGCATCAAGGTCTGGTGGCTCTCCAGATTATTTCTTCCCTTCTCCCCATTTTAATGTGATGGAAAAAGACTTGATTTAATATGTTATGATTTTAAGTCCCTATTAGCTATTTGCATTGCAGTGGCTATTCTCTTTGCTGTACTGTCTTGCATCAACCAACACAATATTGAAGTTATTATCTAGGTGCTACTGTGGCTGATCAGAAAAAGTCTTATCTACTGTGGATGTGTTCTGCTTTGACATAGGTAGGATTTTACCACACTCCATCTTACAAAGGCAGAATTTCACCTGATATGCCAAAGTTGCACTTCAACTTCAAAAGTTCTGGGATCACAAAAATCAGGGAGCAAGAACTATGGCTATTTCTGAGTGTTTGATACAATTCTAGCACTTGTGCAAAAGAAGCAATGCAATATATGCATGAAGGGTGAAACAAAAGCAAGCTTAAGCCCATTACTTTTAGAAGCACCAAATATGAGCCTAATGTCTTTGTTTATACATCTAAATATAAAAAGACTACCAAGCTACCAAGCTCTTGCTCTATTTAGGTTACGTCTATGCTATCAAGCAGTTCTGCTCCTTGGGAGACAGCAGTTGATGATAAGAGGCCTCCATCTAGATGTGCAGTTCAGGGGCTTTGGTTTCCCTCCAAAAGCATCCCTACTGTGACCATCTGGAAAGTCTCCACAGGTCCTCTGGCAGATGCAGAACATAACAGCCCCTCTAGTGGCAGGAACGTACAGACCTGGAGCACAGTTAACAGGTTAGCCTTCTCCAAACTTCTCTCAGCAAGACCAACACCATTCTTTCAGTAGCACTGAAGTCAAAAGTGGGGATGACTGAGGGATTAACTAGAATACTGCTCTGCTGCTTCAAACCAAAATATTAATACAGAGCTTTCAATTACAAGCTTTTATGCACAGAAGGTCGTGTCAGCTCCATGAGAAGAAAACAATGAAATATAAATTGCACATGATCTCACCAGAATCCCTTTTAATTCTTTCATTGCACTTTCAGAGGGCTTTGGTGTTTCTGGCTGTAAATAAACATAACACACATATGTTAAAAAAAAGACATGCTTACTAATCTGGCCCAGCTGAAATGGGCCATGACAAACTCAAAGCAAAGCAAAAGAGGAATGCAAGGCAAATGTTTTCTTTTGAATCTCCTATAGAAATTTGGTTTTTGTATAAATTACTGTGCTCAGTTAATACTGCTGCTTTGCTATTTATCCCAAACCTTTGTTTTAGGTCTGCTTGACTGGTTGACTGGTCTCAGATGAACTCCCTTCTTAATTCTGTCCATCATCTCTTCAACAGCTTGTCTCTTCAGATCCGTAACTTCTTCACCTGTTCCAAAATCAAAGAGCATACCACATGCTAAATATGAACTACGGAGGAACAGTAGAAAGAAAATAACATGTTAAACTAAACAGCTTGAGTGCCACGTCCAGCCCAAACTCAAATACCACGAAACAAACAGGCTGTTCAAGACATTCTCTATCATGACTGCAAAACATTCAGGAGAATCTGGAAGCTTTGTGATGAACCTCAGCAATACCTGTTAACTCTTCAGAGTCCTGGATACTCGAACAAAAGACACTGGATGTCACACACCAAAAAGGGAAAAAAGATCACTTAGAAGAAACACATGGAGAAATACGGTTGATGCTATTCAAAGCTGCAACGCTGCACCTTACATAACAAGAATTTTAAAAGACTTTTGATCTCTCACTTGTCAGGGTACTATTGATGATTCATAGAAATGCAGTTTCTGTGCTGTAAGCCAATTTAATGTCAGGCTTTAATTTCACAAATAGGCTGTTTCAAATATAAAAGCTTAATTGGAGGTATGGGATCGAAACCACCCATCCTAAGTCCTTAACAAGGGTCAAAACAAGCCTTGGGTTGGATGTAACAACTCAATCAAGAAGTAACTTTTCCTCCTTTTTATTTTTGTTTTAAGAACAATTCAACTATTAAGAGAAGCAGCAGCTCACATGACTGAAGAAAGGTCAGAGCTGTTAAAGTTTCCTCGTAAATAATGAAGTAGGATTTTGAGAGCTCGTTGTAAACTTCGTAGTATTTCCTGCAATCACTGTTCCTAACTCTCAACAGAAAGAGACAATCAAAACATCTACAATGCTTCAAGGTAAGGAAACTTGATAAACGAAGGGAACATAATTTAACTCTTACTGAAAGACAAGACTGACTCTTCATCAGAGATCTCAGTACAAGGTCAAGTCTCATCGTTTTACCCACACCAGCAAACTTGTTTCTCTCACACTGATAACCAATTCCCAAAGATTCCCCAAGTCCAAGTTCACTCCTCAGCTCCTCCCCTAAGAAAGAGGGGTGGTAATACATGGTAATGCTCCCTTTCCTCTTTCGCTCGTTGGTCCCATCCAGTAATCCACCACGCTTGCAATATTGCTACCGTCAGCTAGCAGTAATTCTTCTGTAACAGTTATACCCTACACCCATCGTTTCACCCTGGTTCCCTTCTCCAGCCCCCTTCTTTGTTTAAGTGGCACCAAAGAAGCTAAGCAATTCGCTACAAACAAACTTCTGCTGTTGTATGAGAGAAATAATGAGGAAAGTCTTGTTTTTTTACTGGCAACACTTGTCTGACTAGCTCTGCCACTTCAGGCAAGCACGGTCACCTATAAATCTGTACTTAACTCCCATTCTCAGCCTACTAAGCTTCCAGCTTCCATTAAACAACAATAAAATGGAATGTCAGCTGTTATTTTGCATTCAGAGCCACCTTAGCACACGACTGTTTTGTTTTAGATTTTCAGTATTATTAAAGGATTAGCAGTACGGTCAACTTTGAGAGGTTATTTCATAAGATATGGATCAAGGGATAAAAACTGTAGCATTTAAGCTCCATGGAAAGGCTGTGGACAGAAGAAATCACAAAATCGATGCCATTCTAAGCAGGAAGCTTCCCTCTATTATCCAACAGATAACCTGCACTCTGCTTCATGACTGCTGGTTTGTCCAGCTTCTTCCAGAAGCCTGTGGATGGGAATAGCACCGGACATGCTGCAGCTACAGCAGCATGCTGTCATGTGTCTGCTACACATTGGCTGTGCCTCTCAGTGCTGCTGTAGTGTAACTGCTACAGACAGTACCAAACTGCTACGATGCAACCCAGCGAGCTGCATGGAGCCTAAATGGAACCCAGACATTCTCCCCATCCATCTCACCCAGCACATCTCTGTACTCAGCTGAGTGCTCACCTTGTCAGGTCCTTCCTGCAAGTCTGTGATAAACATGAACACCCTTCTCCTCACAGGAAAAAAATAAAAAAGATACATTTCTCTGTCCCATCACTGACTGAAATCAGTGCATCGATGTCTCTAATAAGCATGACACCCAGAAGTAGGAAGATAGGATCTTCCTCTTGGTTACAGCAAGTCTTCCCTAAGGTTTATGATTGCTCATACTAAAATCCATTTGGAAAGAATATATCAGATGTTGATCACAAGCACATTTGTAGGGGAACAGATAACTGAAGAGAGCTATGCAAATTTGCTTGGGATCTTGATGGAGTTTACATGAGCAAAGCTACAATGCCAAAGATACCATCTGCCATCTCGGAGCTCATATAACTGGGCTGCAATCACACTTCTGGACTGCGAGGTAGATGAATATGCTGGGACACGGACAGCAATCGTTAATGCTGACAACTGCAAGCATTTGCATAACAATTGGTACACACGGTTCATTTTCACGAGCTTTGTCTAGTGAACAATATACATACAACTTGTGAAAGGACGAGCCATACCTGACTCCTGCTGAGGAGGTTTCTCCTTCTTGCTCACATTGGTGTTGGAGTGAGACGACCTCTTGCGAATCATTGACATGAGAGACCTTTGAGGAAAACAAAACTGCAGCCTATCACTCCGTCACCAACTACACCAATGAACCCTGAACGTGCCACACAAACAGCTTGCTTACACCTGATTATACAGCTACTTACAACAGACTCATTTAGCAGTTCTTGAACGCAGATGTATGTTCTGAATTACCCCCCACAATGCCTCCCATCAAAACGCACCAGAGAAATTTATTTCTTTTTAACAGACATTAGGCACAAATCAAAACACTTCAGATTTGAATGTTAAAAGACAGTTTCTCATTGTGACAAATGACAAATTGAAGCCGTTCCAGCACTTAAAAAAAAAAAAAAAGAAGGAAGAGCTGCAGATATCAAAGTGAAGTATTATTCTCCAGAGGACACTTAAATACGGTGATCAGTATCTTCTCACCAATTCCAAGTTTGTAATCTTCTTACAGTGTTAAATAATTATCCCTTCACTACAGTCAAAACGTAAAAACCCAGGCAAGGAAATGATTCATTTTAAAGCCCAAGTACATGCTCCTAAACGCATCCAGTATGTCAGTGGGGCTCATCACCCCCCATTGCTCCTTAAGCAGCTGGGAGACCTCCCTGCTATAAAGCGTCAAAGCTCCATCCAGGAAAAAAAGAACACCCAGCACCCAGGTTCTGCAATAGCTTATGCTCACATACATTTTACAACACTTGAAAGAAATGCTCTGATTTAGCTACCACAAGGCTTAAAATGGATAGTGCTATCTATCCCAATTGGTAAAGGACTCAAAGAAAAAAAAAATCACTCAAAAGTTAATTTCTGCCATATGTTAATGAGAAAGAAGCAGGCAAACTAAATGAGTTAATGAAGATAAAAGGAGCAAAAGATCTCATTGTTCAATTGATCAACTGTTCAGAAAATGTTTGAATTGTTAAAAACAGAGCAAGATGAACAAAGGTCTGAATTTTCCCCACTAATTGTTTGTCTTAACATATTTAATCCAGTAGTTAGCAAGACATCTGTATGTTCTTCCCACTGCAGAGGTTAGAAAGTGTTATCCAAGTTCATTTAAAAATAAAAAAAATAAAACAGAGGGAAAGATTCATTCAGCATGTCTGTATCAAACAGCTGTTTATGAGGGTGGGTAGTGATAGGACAAGGGGGAACAGTATTAAGCTGAGACAGAGGAGGTTTAGGTTGGACATTAGGAGGAAGTTTTTCACACAGAGGGTGGTGACGCACTGGAACAGGTTGCTCGAGGAGGTTGTGGACGCCCCATCCCTGGAGGCATTCAAGGCCAGGCTGGATGTGGCTCTGGGCAGCCTGGTCTGGTGGTTGGTGACCCTGCACATAGCAGGGGGTTGAAACTGGATGATCATTGTGGTCCTTTTCAACCCAGGCCATTCTATGACTTTATGAAAGATCATCAAAAACAAGCGCTCATGCAAGCCAAGGAGAGCTCTTAGACTTCCAAGACTTTTTGAAAGTGGTATTTCTAAACCAAATGGGGACTGTTACGGGAGAAAACGGGACGCCAATATCTGTCCCCCTAGTTCAACAGTGCACTGACTCTTGATTTAAGCACTTACCGTATAGGGTTAGGAGGAGGCGGAGGAGGAAGAGGAGGCGGTGGTGGTGGCGGAGGAGGAGGTGCAGGATTTTCAGATTGGTGTATTCGTTTTTGAAGTTCATCAACTGTGGAAGAGAAACAAACCTTGAGTGAGTTCTCTGCTTCTCACATCAGCTCTAAAAACTTTGACGGCTTAAGCAAAAAAAAGCTACTAATTAACCAAAAAAACACTCAATTGCTAGGAAGTCCTATGTTTGGCAACATTTTCTACTACCAGCAGCCTCCTAGATGCACAGAAATCCCACTAAACCATTTACTGCAACCTGGGCTAACTTTGAAACTAAAACGACACTCCCCCTCCAACAGAATTCTTTCTATAACATCTCACAGATACAAGTTTATCACGTTCACACTACTACAATCTGTGTGAGGCTGCACATCAGCCTCCTGCATTTCCATGGAAGCCAAACGAGTCCTCATGTACGTCAGAATACTGAATGGCATCACATGCAGCCTTAGATAACAAGTAAGAGATGAGAGAAATTAATGAAGATGAGGCTAGAAACTGATATCAAGTCTTCCTGATGGACTTTGGCTTCTTTTTTCTCAGCAAATAGCTCAAGCTGAAGGGGAATGGGATTATCTCTCTTTGATATGATTCTCTTCTGCATATAACTCTTCAGTTCTCATTATGATTAATTCAAATTGAAATTCCAGTCTTTACATTTAAAGTAAGAAAAATAAATAATGGAGGGACTTTAAACCCCAGGTACAAACTTTATGTTGACAAATTCCTTCTGCAGGACAAACCAGTTTGGAAGGACAAAATCTGCTGTGATGTTCAGACCTTTTCAAAGACAGCTGAGAAGAACTCTGAAGCCTGCTTAGGTGTATTTTTAAGGCTGGGTAATGTAAAGCTCCAACAAAAAACACTGCTAACAAGCTTTAGGATAATACTGCTCTTAAGAATATGTTTCAGAAAACCGTGGCTATGCATGGAGTGTTACCTAATGATAAGGATTTGGGACTTTGACAGGGGTTCAAGTGTTTTCACGACCAAGCATCATACTTAAAACTAGTACCTGCTTAGGCCTTCAGCTGAATGAAGGACTGAAAACAAAGACTTGCGCCACCAAATTAATAAACCATAGGCCCACAGTCCTTATAATAAGGCTGCAAACAGCAAGAGCCCTTTTTAAAAGCAATTTTAAAGGAAGAGCAACAAATAAACAAACTTCCTCACTCAATCTTACTTGTTTTTTAAATCTAGGAGCACATCTTGGCTGAATACGAATGACTGTTTCACACTGAAACCCACTCAGATGTACATATCCATCTGTAAGATGGAGGGCAATCTAAGAACAGACTTTTTATATGCTACAGAAGTTTTACAATGTTTATCCTTCACATGCATTCTAGACATGACCATTCTGAGCTGAAGGCAACTGCTGAACCTCTCATCACGGGAAGTGCATGTCTGCATCTTGAGATACAAATGTGGAGTCCTCAGTACAGGAGAGTCCTGCTGGAGAGCATCCAGACAAGGGCCACAAAAATGATGCACAGAATGGAACACCTCCCTATGAGCACAGGCTGAGAGAGCTGGAGCTGTTCAGTACGGAGAAGAGAAGGCTCCAGGGAGATCTGAGAATGACCTTTCAGTAGCTAAAGGGAGACTACATGAAAGAAGGGGATAGACACTTCAGCAGGGTCTGCTGGGACAGGACAAGGGGAAATGGTTTCAAATTAAAAGAGAGAGGATTTAGATTGGATTTAAGAAAAATGTTTCTCACAATAAAGTTACTGAAGCACTGGCACAGGCTGCCCAGAGAGGTGGTGGATGCTCCATCCCTGGAGACATTCAGGGTCAGGCTGGATGGGGCTCTGAGCACCTGATGGAGCTGTAGGTGTCCCTGTTCACTGCAGGGGAGTTGGACCAGGTGGCCTTTAAAGGTTCCTCAAACAATTCTACGACTTTGCGATCTCAGCTACACAAAAGCTGCTGCTTCTTGGGTCTCAAATCCAGCACGTGTAATTCCGTTAGATGGGTATCATTCACCCACTCTATTATACTTTGAAAAGTAAACTCGTTACACGATTTTACCTGTATGCTTTAGGTCTCTTGCTTTTTCTTCAGAGTTCTGACACTTCAGCTCTAGTTCCTTTTTATCTTCTTCTAAGAGTTCCAGCTGCTGTTTAAGACGACTAATCTCCTTATGCAGTGCTTGGTTTTCTAGCTGCTCCTCTAATTCTTTGACCTGTAGTTGGCAAACCACAGCATTAATTCATCCTTGAATTCAAGAAGCTTTCAAAGATTTCTGCATGAAATGAGAAGTAGTTTTACCTTTCGTTGATGTTGAAGCCTCTCTTCTTCTAATGTATGGGTTAGCTTAGCATTGTCATCCAAAGCCTTCAAAAGCTGCTGATCAGGAGCAGAATTTTGCAGAAGCAGCTGGCTTTGCCTTTTCATCTTGTTTTGTTCAATAAACATCTGACAAAACAACACCCAGCCCCAAGCAAAAACAATAGTTAAGCAAAGTCTGATGCTATCTTGGAAAAAAAGAAGCAAGAAAAGGCAACTGGAAAGAAAGAGACGAAGTTAGTACTGAGTGAATACAGTAGGAATAGAGGGGAAGGTGGTGAGAAAGAAGGGAAAAGAAAATCTGAGAGTAAAATTTACAAGAACCGAGTTTATAGTGAAAGGAACCAGAACAACCCCCTGCTACGCCTCTATTACCTGCACGTTGGCAGCATAAGTGATTTAACTGTGTGTCTGAAATGTATTTCCTGGAAAAATGAACAACCCAGTTCTGGGAGCTCTGGAAAGATTAAAGGGATTCAGGGCGGAGGAAGAGAAGTCTACGAATTCAAAGCTATCTCCTCAACCACATCTGCCAGCCTTGGCATGCAGCCCACTGAGCGCACCATCACCTGTGTATGTACATGATAGAGTGTCTTTGGGAAATGCATTTCAGCCCATGTTTGTGTAATCAGTGTATGTACTTGCCCAGAAAAAAAAGGCATTTCACATCCATTTCAGACTTTCACTTCTGAAGCTCATGTTTTCTCTTTTTCAGTTATATTTTAGATTCGGGGAATGGACACATGAGGAAAAAAAATCCATCCGTTCAGAGGCATGACACTGATACAAATATCACGTATTTTCCTGGGCTTCACCCACATCAGCATGTGAGATTCCCATGAGAGAGAAAACCTGCTTCTTGCAGTCTGTTTAGGAGCTCGGAGAAGAAGAATTATTTCCTGCCCCAAAAAATTCCTTGGTGAATTTCTTCTGCATCCTGACGTCTCTTCCAGGTAGCAAGGTGCCCACCAAACAGGAGTCTGCGCTTTTGCAAAGCTCAGCTGTTTCTGCTCTCACAGAAACAGGGACTGGGTCATGCTGAGATTTGAGATGAGTGTGCACAGCTCAGCAAAGCGTGCCACTTACAGCAGGAGAGCAGAGAACAGCCAGAGGCTCCTTCAGACTGTGAAAACTGCTCCACAGCACAGCAAAAGCAAGAAGATATTTAAAAAATGCAGTATTTCAAGCATGAAAGTTCCATGAGATTTTTGCCAGGCTCCTATAGTACTTATTCCCAGCCAAAATTACAGGTACTACACACTGCCGGATGGTTTCTTCCTGCTCAGTGCTATTGCACTGCCAGGTGATTTGTATTTTTTCAGTACAATCGGATTGTAAAGAACCATCAGCTGATGCAGATTTGTAAGCAAGCGCTCTACGCTGTGATTTGCAGACACTTTAACTGAGTCTCTCTAGAAAGCACCTCTCTTCTGGCAGCATATGCAGAATGAGAAGCCTCCTGACCGCCCTGAACTCTGAGCTCGTAACATATCCTGCTTGACTCTGCGTGCCAAGAAGGGCCAAATGATGCGGCCTTAATACTAATAAACCAACAGAGAACACTTCATTGGGCAGTGCTGCACCACGAGGCAGGCGATAAAGAACTGGAAGCATTCGATGAAGGGGAAACAATGAATGCGGGTTCTGGTACTATGCTTTGTTTTAAAACAAACACAAACAAATTTACTATAGCACACAGAGAGCAGAGAAAGAGCCTGCCTTCCTCCTGTCTGACCTACTCAATGAAACGGGGTGAACTGCCAATGCTTACTGCAGGTAAGAGCATAACCCTCCCCCAGCTTTCCGCATGGCTCACTGCGAGCAGGCCTGGGGCACGGCCATCATCAGGGGCTGCGTGCAGGCAGCAGGAGATCACAGCCAGCCCCTGCTCACTGCACTCAGCGCATGGCCCCTCTGGTGAGCTGCACGGATGCCATCAGAAGTGAGTTTGCCACACGGAGCAAACATGCTGCACAGGAAGCGAGCTCACCGTGAACTCTGGGCACTGCTTTGAGCCGAAATGCACGTGGCGTATCGGTTTCCCATCCCGAAACCAAGACAGCCACATCTGTGGCAAGAACAATTCAAAGGCAAAAGAAGCTGGGAATCAGTGCTACCCACTTCAACCTGTGAAGGTTTACCTTTGTACTGTAACTCCTGTATTTGTTTAACATTTTATCTTAAGAGAGACTGCATCTTGAAAAAAGTCATACATCTCTAAATCACGGAATCTTTTAGGGTGGAAAAGACCTTCAAGATCACCAAGTCCAACCACACCAACCTGATGTACCAAGTCCCACCACTAAGCCACATCCCTTAGTGCCACACTCACACGTCTCTTAAATGCCTCTTAACTCCCCTCCAGGGATGGAGACTCCACCACTGCCCTGGGCAGCTCCTTCCAATGCAGAACCACCCCAAAAGTTTCTTACTGTACAGTCTAAACCTCCCCTGGCACTACAGGAGACCATCGCCTCGCATCCTCTCACTTGTCACCTGAGAAAAGAGAAGTCCTTCATTTCCAATTAGCCTTATTAGTTACTTTCATGACACGCCAAGTATCTTCCTTCTTACAATATTCGTGAGTCTTCTCTACCATGAAAGAAAAAAAAGCTTTCTTGCTTTTGCCTTAATTCTGCAACCAGATATGTGGTAACCAATTTCTCATGGGGAGTCCCATCTATTCCAGAGCTGACTCTTACTCCTGTAACTTCACGTACCAGCATATTCTAAATGAAAGGCCAAAACTAGACACGATGGTCACGGCAGATAACAGAAAAGAGCTGGTGATGAACCAGCTGCAGGTTTACGAGAGGTTGCTCTGTGTGTTTGACACAGGACAAAAGAGACCTGTAAAGTCAATTCCAATTTTAAATTAAAACAATTACCGCTTTAGCGAGGTTGGAACCTGCCTGCCTGCACAACCCTGAATATTAACTAAAGAAACTGCTGAAAGGGCAAAATAGCTACTAACAGGATTATTTGGACCAGGTGGAATTTAACCAATTGATGGATTAGTTCCGACTCTGCCACCTGCTCGACAATTATCTGCTGAGTATCCTAATCAATGCTAGAAACGTCAGTCAGTGCTGGGGGAATCTACAGAAACTGCCACCAACGGCAGACCACAAAGGATGCACACCTATCATCTTACTTTAACAAACCTGCGAGTGCTGTACCAACCAGCCGTGCATCTTTCCCCCGAGTTTACAAACGGAAGCTCTGAAGTGCAGAAAATCTGTGACTTGGCCACGTTCCATCAAAAGTCTGCACAAAAACTGGGGAGGGAAGGGAGTGAAATCCTGAAAATAATACAGGCTTTTCCCTTGACCTCAATGAGGCCACACCTCATTCTCAGACCCCTGCTCTAACCATTACCCAACAAAGCGTTGGCTGCAGCTGGTTTTTGTTTACACCAGAGCTACAAAAAAGAATTCTTCCTAATTAAAAAAAAAAGTTAGAAAGCAACCCTGTTGGTGTCAAGTCCCTGGGAACCGCGAGTCTCATTCAAGCAATGCTGAGGGTACAACTGGATGCTTTCCAGCTAACTCTTCTCCCAGGAGCAAAATGAGGCCAAAGGAAACACTTTAATATCCATGTGCTGCTACGTTTCTATAAAACTATTACTCGTTTGAGTACTCACTACATGAAATAATTTTCTTGTCTTAAGTACAGTTTGAAGGGCAGAATAACGTCCGAATACTGCAGCACTGCTGTATTAAGGCAATCACTGGCATCATAAAGTGAAAGAAAAGTTGAGGGCAACCACTACTACAAGTAGAATAAAACTACGTACGTATCAAGGCAGAGACAAAATCTGGAAGCTTAAACAGAAAAGAGAACAAGATCAGTCAACTGACCAGCTGGACCTGATGTCAAATCCCTGGCAGGACAGCTCCATCTCCTCAGCATCCTACTGAGGAATCAATAAATCAACCTCATGGTGTGGTAAAACACTCATTTACGTAAGCCATAATCTGCAGGAGCCAATGTCTTCTGCAATACAGAAAACCTGAAGCCTTATATTCCTGCGTTCATACATGCATTACGTGCCCAAGAGAGGCAGGATCAAGGTACTTGCATCTCCCCAAGGGAACAAACAGGCTGTATGAAGGATTTCACGTGATGTGGGAGAAAGAATGATCTTGCCTGATTATGGCTTGACAGAGCACTAAGTGGCTCTGAATTCAGGAGGCACTCTGGATTTGAAATGCAAGTCCAAGCGTGTATTTTAGTTCAATGGCTAATAACGAAAAATATGTATACACACACACTTCAACTTCTTAACTGCTGAACTGTGCCGTATTATCAAGGACACCTAGGCTCATCAGCTTCACTGCATATGAATATTACAGCAGGAAACAATGCCTAGTGTTGTGGGGGGATTTTTGACAGAAGAGTTGATAAACAGACACACCTCATTAAAGCACATTAAGAAACTCAGCCGTAGTTTGGACATTGACCTAGAAATGCTCTCCCTACACTCAGGCTCAATGCTACATATCAAGCAGTGACATTAGCCCAGTGTGAGTTACAAAGCCTGCGTGTTCTAGTGGGTTCATAGGTTTCTGAAGCACTACTCAGGAAAAAAAAGCTACAACAAATAAATGGCTCTGAAGGTAACTTACTTCAGCATGCGCTTAGCTTTAAGTGCACACGGCATTACTCAGATGTGAAAATTCTGTACCTGGTGCTTATATTTCTGCCTTGGATCGGATCTACTCCTATAGAGAATGACCACCCTGAGATGTCAAACAGAAAGACAAGACTACAAAAACAGCTAATAGCGAGGGCATGGATGGCACACGATGAGACTCTCTTTAACAAAGAGCAACGTGAGTTGTGGGAAACCAGAGCATTTCTAGTAATTCCACAGACTGGGATTTTCAAAGGAGCTAACGACTAACCCCAGATCTTCAAACTACCACAGAGCCAACCTGACTGTCAACCAGGACCACAGGTTTCAGCAACGCACAGCAACAGGCAGCCAACAGTCACTCCCCTCTTTCCAGATGATCCATAATATTTTATGAAAGAGAAGCAAAACTCTTCATTTTTTCCCCAACAGAGTAAGTGCCTGAACAGTAAAATACAACAACAAAAAACAGGAGGGGGAAAAAAAAGAAAGAGAGACCGAAGAGTTTCCTATATACACCTGTTAATCTGTCACCATTTCAACAAGCTTGTTCCTGGGAAAAAGCTTGATGAAACATATTAGTGTTGGATCACGCTTCAAAAGTTCTAACATCCAGGCTTAGGAGAATTCAAGCACTAACCACTCTCTTTCTTTAATTATTATTTCCAGTTCAATCAGCTGGGCTGCAAATTAATTATCTTCAGACACCAGTTTCTGTCAAACCATCCTTGGCAATGCACAGAGTGTGGTACTTGTAAGCAGATTTGCTCTATGAGTGCTGGCTTTGCAGTACTCTCAAAGATGTAGCATGCCAACACAAAAGTCCTCATGAATTAACCCCAAAGTCACAAACGCATCCAATGAAGAGTTCTTCCAGAGCTCGCACACAAATCCCTGAGATAACCAAACTCACAGCACACAATCAATCCCATGAGTAGTGCAGACATCTGTGAAGAAAGACAGTAATTCTCTGTGAGTGATATAAAATGACAGCCACCTTTTACCATTCGATTCTGGAAGATTCAATCTCAGATAAAGGAATACGTCAGCTATGCACTGGTACGGGTAAAGACAGTCTGAGGGAAACAAATTAATAAGTAGTGAGAATGGGAGTGAAGGCAGGGAAAAGATGAACAAGGCATATTACAGACTCACTTTGTTTTTAATCTATCTGGATGACAGTTCTGAGTGCAGCTTCTTGAATCACAAAATACTTTACAGATAACCATAAACATTTGGGAAACCAGTGAGAGTGAGAGGAACCCAACAGATCTGATCAGCAGTTTGACACTCCATTTGTATTTACCTGAGATGCAGGGTAGAGATAAGAACAGCTCACAGCTAACTCTGGGAGCACACTGCCTCTTCTCAGGGAGGCTTCCAAAGTAATTTTAGGTGCAGCTGCCACCCCTGTGCCAGCATACACCACTGTAATAAACTGTTCACTTTACAAAATATTGTTGCAAGGCTGGCTGTATGCTTAATCAACCATTTATGCCAGAAATTTTCCCTTAAACTCCTAGGATTTTTGCATTGTTAAGACTTTCAATTTACATCTTGCACTGTGTTCCACCCCTCTTGGCTTGCTTTGGCTGGATGTATTGTGCTTTGCTCATCTTTGTGGAATAGTGCTTTTCAGGGCTAGCCTCTATATTATTGCAATGGCCTTCAAGATACTCTCTTCCTTCCTTTGTTTGCTTATAAACTGCTTTACAAAGAGCTGAGAGATCTTAAAGTGTCTCTTAAAACATGACACTAGAATTCTGGTTAAGCCTGCCAAGATTCCTGTGTTAACAGCCCAGTTTTATTCAGGTAGGTGCGGATTTTTCCATGCCCCCACCCCTTACACACTCTATTTACTTAGTTCTTTTATGCAGATTCCTGTACCTTTCATAATGGATTGTGACTCACTTCAAACCCTTTTCTCTTTCCTTCCTGCTCTCCACGCCGTGGCTGACAATATTTACTCAGTTTCTTTAGAACCTCTAAAGAGCATGAATTCTAATGTTTGAAGTTGGATCATTTTTGATTAATTAAATATATATTATGGTGGTGCCAGCAGCATGACTATAATTAAAGCTGCATTGGATTTTCGTGTTTTTTTTTAATCAAAAGCTGATTTTCAAGTGTTCTCACTCCCTGGTGCACTTGCTCCCTCTCTGTCTTTTCTCTCACCCCATCTGCATTTGCTTCTGCACACACTCACCCCCCTCCACACCCTCTCACACCAGCAGTCCCCATTGCTCACATCCTGTGGCAAATCCCCATCTCCTGTCAGAAGCACAGGACTGAAAGGGCATCACTTGGAGCACAGCTGTGGCAGCTGCTCGTGGCATCCTCTGCTGCAGAGCTCTGCATATGCCATGTCCATAGATAGGCTACTGGAGACATCACAAACTAAAACACACTAAAATATACTACTCTAAAGTCACTGCAGTGCTGTGGCATAGACAAGCACACAACTCTGAGCCTGTTTCCCTTCTCAAAGTGCTCCAGGAGAGAAAGGGTTCAGGCAACACACCACGCTGTCAGACAGCCACCACAAAGCACCTGGGGGAGCTCTGCATGGCCCTGCCCACTGCATGGGCTTGGACTATGTGACCTTTAAAGGTCCCTTCCAACTCAAAGGATTCTATGATATTTAATTTGTGAATATTTCCATCTTAACATAATGACATGAAATAAAAAACAAACAAGGAAGGAGCAGTTGTTAGCCAATAACCAGAATTTCTTTGGCTTTGTATTTAACAGCTGGAGAGTCAGTTCATTATTCAAAACTCAGAAAATACCTTGATATATCTTCTAAAATGTGTGTCTGAATGCCACAGTTATGCATCTGAACAAAAGCAACATTCTGGGCCTGGAGTATATACCAGATATATAATATTCTGGTATGACCCAAAAGCCAGTTTAACTATGCAGTTACAAATTACTCACATCTGAGAGATGCAGGACCTTTACATACAATCTTCTATTGTCAGTTAATGAACAGAAGCACATAATTGTTCTATACAGAAGATAAAGCAAAGCAACAGTATGAAGTGTGAGACAGATACTGTAATATCTAAGTGTGCTAAGTGAACATGCTTCATTCTTAGGAATTTGTTTCCTGAAAATAATAGCTCCACAGATATCACAGCTAACCAAACTTGATCGTAAATAAATAAATACAGGCAACATTTTACTTAAGAACCCTTGGCTGCTAATAAACACTCCTATCTTAAATAATTTCAATGGAATTTGCAGATTTTTTTATTTCTAAAAGAAAAACAAACCAACAAAAAACCCACCACAGCAAAACTTCAATGTGCAAATGGCACTGAAGCCGCGGCAAAGGGAGGCGGGCAGTTCTGTCCTGCAGAGGAACGTGTGCTCCATCTCACAGAGCTCGGTGTACCCGTTGGAGGATGCTCTGTGTGCAGTCTCTTTGACTTCTGAAATTATTCCTCCTGAGCAATTTTTCTCCATTATCTCTTGATTTTAACAGTATCCTACTAAGTCCAGCTTCATATCACAAATTTGGAAAGTAGGTAGATATTTTATTAGCTAGAAATTATTGGCATTTTTCTTATTTCTTATTCTTTTGGAGGAAAAATGTGTCGGCTGCCTTTGCTTTGCCTGAAGTACAGTTACATTTCAGACACGTGGCAGAGGTACTGACAACAGGCAGGAGATGGCAGCTATAGTTTTCCTGAGAGGTCAACACGGTGACCTTGCAAAGGGGAATACAGGAAAGAGACGCAATGGGTGGAATGAAGAGAAAGAGGAGCAGTACCCTTGGCTCAGCTGCTGCAAAGTTCTTCAGCATTTACACAGCACAGTCAGAGAGAGCACACGTGACAGAGAGATCATGAGCAGTGTCTGGTCGACCTCCTCACCACTAGCTTCTAATTTGTATACAGTTTTATCTCAATTCCACAAAACATTTTGCTTAAAATGTTCCTATATGACTCTATTCATACCCGAAGAGATGAAATAGCCAGCACAAAACTCAATATTAACAGAACACAATAAGCATATTCAGTGTTTTCCATACAGTTTCAAAATTACTAATATGCCCTCATTTAGCAGCCCTGACTGGATGCAGTCAGATCCAGAGCAGGAAAAAAATTATTCCCACTAAAAACAGCGTGAGAAAAAAACCCAGCAGCAGCAAAGACAAAAAGCAGAAGAGCTCTCTATGCAAAGCTGATTCCTCAAGGCTAAAGATTTGCCTCTAGCAGCCACAGTTTCAAAATCTGAAATCAGATGTTTTCCTTATTTACGGTATTTGAATAATGACAAGGCATAATTCTGATGTATAATGGCTTTCTTTAAAAGCAGGTAAAACAATTATTTAGGAAGTCCAACTATTACTAAGGAAAATATTGCACGCAAGGCACAGGCTAGAAAAGGCTGAAATATAACCCAAGTGCAGAACTCTCACAATCCAGAGTGCAAACAGAAAATGCACCTGGGGGAAAAAAAATTATATAGCTTTGGTCTATCAACAGAATGACAGTTTGTCAGTGTTTCCTGGGGCAAACAACAGTGCCAGCTGGAAGCCATCTGAGCAATCACTAGCCATTCCATAATGCTGCCCAGCACCTCATTTTCCTCTTCGGGAGTTTATATCTTTCATAGCACACAGAAGCGATTTTTCAACTTGAATGTTCTTTGCAGTAGGTAATTCAAAAGGCAAGTGTTAAATAGCAGCTAAACTCACGTAAACCTCAATTAATGCTCTATTTTATCACTTGGTTGCTTTAGGGTTGGTTTTTCTTGTGAGTTTAGCAATTTTTCAAGAAAAACACAACGCTTCAAGTTGTGTCTCTAGAAAGGCGACTATCCTTCCCAGACCCAATCACTACATACTGAAATGCTGTGGCTGACTGAGCCCGCTGTAACTTGAAAGCCTCACCTGAAAAAGGAAAGAGGCAAGACTGCATGGATAGTTATGTAATGCTTTATGAGTTCTGTAAAACACTAAATCCATTTCATGTATGAAATATATGTTAAGTAGTACATGGAAATTCAAAGACAGCTTCTGCATGAGCCAGGAATTGAAATCAAGTAGGCTGGTCAGGCTCTGGCTGACCAAAAGAGATCGAAAGAGATCCTTTTTCTTGATTACTCACCTCTTGGGCAAACGATTCTGCTTTCTTCCGTAGGTTCTTTTCCAGTTCAAAGTTTACATGAAGCTCTTCGTACTCCTCTACTGCTAGCACGGACACTGTTTACAGGAATGAAAGAAAATCAGAAGTAAAAGCAGAATGGATATCAAACCACAGCGTAAGAAGAAAGTAATGCTTGATTTATGCAGATAGGCTCTTATTCTTCAGTACTGCGAATTCTCAAACAAAGCTGTAAATTAATTTTTCTTTCCTGTGTACAGTCCACGTTGCAATATTTATCCTCTTTGCTCTAAACCTCACTATATATAAACCACACAATTACTGATCTTCTGAACAGAGTAGCGCTCCTCCTGTCCTGCACTGCTGAGCAAAGTGACTGCTGTGTTGACTTGTGAACTCAAAATCAAAAGGCTGTACCACAAAATCAGGCGTTTGAGACAACGTCCCATAGCTACATAATCACCCCATGCATACCTGCACATACAGGTATTTTGACACCAGACAAATATTTTAGATGTTTGTCTTCTTACATTAGGATGTGATTTTTATTGTTCCTTTACCGTTTTCTGAAGCATTAGGCAACTTACTCTCTGCATTACTATTTTGTGACTGCAAGAAACGGATTGGGGAAAAAAATGCTGTTCTTCAGCTCAGCTAGTATTTCTATCCACTGCTCTTAGTTAGCATCAGGTTAAGAACACCACAACATTGGTGCTTCTCATCTCCACTCCACAGTCAACACCCAGCCATACATCACACCTTCCTTATTCTCACTGTCAGGCAGAGGTGTGCAGAGCTTGAAACCACTCATCTACAACACTGCTTCCTTCTATCATCACAGTACAAGGAAGGACCCCTCCATTTATTTCAACCTTTTGCAAGAAAACCACCTCTTTTCAGATGCTCAACAGAGGGTGGCCTTTTCCTCAGTATTACCAACACCAGCTAGAGGTGGTCATGCAAATTCTCAGCTTCCCTGATCCTCTCAGATCACTTTTGGCTTGAATTATCAGTGAAAACACCCACAGTTGGAAAGCAGTTTCACCTATTCTTTCATGACTGTTCCACAAAGAAGCAAGCTTGCTAATATCAGTTTAGATAGTTTAGATAGTATATTCCAAGTTGCCAAGTTACAACTCTACAGAAATGCCATTACCCATCTTGCAGGGTGAAGTTTGACACCTGTGTGTTATTAAGCCTATAGGCTAAATATTATAAGCTACCACCTTAAAAAACATGCAAGAAAATGTACAGCTTGCAGCTACAAGACTTTAAAAATGTGCATATTTTGGTGGATAATTTGCAATGAATACTATTTCTCATCACTGCTCTTTAGATGAAAGGACAGGAGATTCTCTGTCCTAGGAAATCTTCAAGCAAAGCATCCAGGCAGACATGAAAATTCTATTTGTCTCCTCTTTCCTTCTCCGTTGCTCCAGGGTTGTTAATTCTTTTTAATGAATAAAGGTAGAGCATCTTCTGGTGGAGCCCAGCCTCAAAACTCCAGTAACAGACACTAAGTACCACAGATCATATTTTGCTTTTGTGTGTGAGAGCAATCAAAGCCACAGGGGAGCCATGCTCAACCTACCAAGCATTATTATGTATGTTGGAGGCAACTGTATTTGCCAGCCTTGGTCGAGTGAGGTTTGGAATGTCCCTTCGCAATATAATTTCACGGGGCCAGAGTAACAGGCAAATGTGAAATAAGGGGTGGCTTAGGAAAAATTAAAACATTTTGGAAACCTTTTATCTGTAACACCATCCCATCAAAAGCTTCCTAAGGCGAGTCTGTTTAATCAGTCTAACCAATGATTGATGTTTTAAGAGTCTTCAAGTATTGCCTGTCACGGGCTCAAGCAGAGCAGACGCATGACAGAGACAAGAGAAGAACACCTGAAAGCTTACAGAACATGCCCTACTAAGCAAATATCCCTACGCCATACATTTTAGGCAAAGGGAATGTGACTGTCATTTCTGCCACAGAGCCAAAGTTTCCCTACTCTCCCATTCAACCTGCTATTTGTTCTGACACGTTTCCACAAATCAGGAAGTCTAGAACTGTCCATGTGTTCATGCAGTGCCTACAGCAATAAGGCCAAGCTTCAGTTCTAGACTGCAGTCACTGTTCTGCAATATATTCTTTGCACTATTACATAAAAATTCTGAAATAATAATATAACCTTCTGCAAATGTTGTAATACATTTTAGAGAATCTACTGAGACAACATACCTCTGTTACATTTTTCCAACAGTTTTTGCTGTTTATTAACTTCTGTTGTCAAAGCAGCCTTTTCTTCTTTCACTTTATTCACCTAAAAAATTATAAAGAACAAATAAAAAATAAGGCTATTTTAGTTAGAGGCATAAGGCACGTAACACATGACATAATGTAAGCAACATTTTGCTTTCAGTAATTCTGTTTCTTAGTATTGTCTTGATGCTATGGCTTCCTGTGGGACGGAAAGAATTCTGATCCCAACTTACAGACCCCTATCACAAGAAGGATTAAAGGGTTACAAACTAATCCTTACAGTGGGGCTCCCATGGCCCATTCTCACAGCACTAACCCCGGCTACAACATATTTTCAGCCTTTCTGGAAGAGGCACCATAGCACCTGGTTAAAAAGTTACTAGCTTGCCCTGGACTGCTTGCCTTTTAATATAGACAAGCTGCTGGTTTTTAGTTCTTTTTTTTTTCCCTTTCCCCTGAGCTCTATTCATTGTCCAAGAGCTGTCAGCTGTGTCATTCTGAATTCAAGTGTTGCACAGACAGGAAGAACCACTAAGTCCTGATTTGCATCAGTACATGGCTTATCCAGTTTTCAAGCAGGAATAAAATTCTGCTGGCTCAGAAAACCAATTTGCTGGTCTAATTACCATGACAGGGCACTGCCAATGGCTAAACTCAAGGACATGTTCAATGAAGTAGCAGCAGTGATTAAAACAGGAATTCTTCGGAAGTATTTATTGCACATGCACAGGTTTAAGAAGGAAAAAAAAAAAGAACAGCAGGCTGATAGGTGGCAGGCAGGAGAGATAAGAGTGAAAATACATGCACTGGAACACATAATGAAGTCATCTGCCAGTAATAGCAGCAAGACTGGACTCTGACGTAGAAAGTCCCTTCTAGACGTGTACTCTGAACGCACCATCAGATGGCCAGGCTGGCAGGACTTTCAACTTGACAGTATTCAATTAACTTCACAGCTCAGCATTTTTAGCAAAATTAGGTACAAAAAGTACTGACTACACACTAACGTGGTCTCGCTTTCCATGGTACAATACATACTTCTTCAATTACTTCTACAAGTTTGCACCTCAGGTTTTCCAGTTCAATGGCTAAGGTCTTCTTTTCCTCATGAACAGATATGATTTGATCTCGCAGCTCTACAGTTTGAGGAAGGAAATGAAAAATACAATTTTATTTTATTCTTGGAAGAAAACAACAAAAGAAACGTCACATCAGTGCAAGCAGACAAACACAAAATGACTTTGAACAAAGCACTGGAAGCATTCGAAGCACATCCGCAATAATTTAGGAACTTTGCAGAAGTGTCAAGTAGTAGATATCTAACTGGGCTCCAGTTCCAGATTTACCCTACAGATTTACCCTACAGTGGCACCCTGCCTTGTTCAGTGCTGCTGTCTTTATCTGCATTCTGAATGATTCATTTTGTGCTATAACGGGACCAATTCTGTCACTGGAAAGCATCCTCAGTCCTGCTCGGGAGACTGTCACATCACAGAGACTCTGGTACTCAGGTAGCAGAAAGCAATTTTTAATAGGCACCTTTGAAACAAATTAATGCACTTCAGTTCTTTCTGAATCGTGAGTTCTTGTCACAAGGGAAATAAACAGAACAACAGGCAGTTAATACATGGGAGATTTGCACTGAAGAAATTGTCCTGAACAGCTGCCAATTTTTAGTCTTTGTAACATTGTGTGAACAGAGTCAGAATATAACCTTTACTGATGGAAGAGTTAATGCTTGTAATTTTCCCCTCAGAATTTTTGTTCCTTAATTATGAAAATATGAAATAAATTAAATTCACAGTAGAATAAACCATTTGATTATAATCACTTCCTAACAGGAGATCAGTTTGCATACGTAATATATCAAGGTTTAGGTTAACATAAAACCACCACAAAAACACCAATTTATTGATATATATTAGCTTTCAGTAAGTGCTCTCATTTCCCACCTGCTTCCAGTATTTCCTGACACTGCTGCTCACTGAATACCAGCCACCAGTTAAGAAAACTGTTGCTAATCAATTGCAGATGATGACAACATACTGGATGTCGTATTATTTTTTGTTTCCAATCTTCACAACGTTGATTGACCCCACCCTCCCCTCCCAATTCAAGAAATTCATTTTCCTCTCAGTTAATGGCACATGCATTCTGAAGTAAAGAAGACAATTTGTTCTTCCCAGGTTCTTGAACCAAGTCTTCTTTTTTTCTGTATGCTTTTCAGTGAAATTTATGGGAAAAAGATCTCTCACTGAAATGTATGGTAACTGGATTAATTCAGGTCTTATAGTGCATCTATCAACCTCTACATACAGAGAAGGAGGCACATCCATATACCTAAATCTTTATAAATGCATAAAATAAACGTTTATTTTCCCAGACAAGGTACATACTAAGCTGCTTTACCAGCACTGTCAAGCTTTCAGTTCTTGTTACAGCTGGAAAGAACAGCTACAATGAAAAAAACAATGCAAAACCTATAAATGAATTTCAGGAACTGCTCTGAGATCACCCTCCATTCCCATTTGCAGCGCTGGCTTTGCTGTCATCTCTCCCTCATGAATGAGTTGCCTTTCTCTATGTTTATATGTTAGGATCAAAACTTTATCCTTTCAATAAATGAAAGTATTCATCAAACCTCAAACTGTGCTACCTTATTAGTACAACTTCTAGAAAAGTAGTGGGAGTGAATCATCGAAAGAAACATCCAGTACTTTGCTGAGAAAGCTGAGAGACTTCCAGGATCCCTAAAACAATCTAGAACTGCTTGAAAGCATAGACATAAACAGAAGAGCAGATATCAACTTGGGCAGCACCACAGAACATTAAGGGGAGATTTGAAAACACCTCTCATTGTATGTGATGTCACTTCGCAGGTAATCCAAGATGTAACTAGACTTCTTCCTCAATACTAACGCCAATCAGTTTGGCTTAGCCTGGGGACGGAGCCTTGATATTCCTTTTTGGTGCATGCTGTCAAATCACTCTGCTACCCCATACACGCACCTACTTTCCAGAGTATCTTCTCCTACAGCAGATGGGACGCCAATGCTTTCAAAGTACTCAGCACTTGTAAAAGTAAGGTCATTAACATTTAATAATAAGGACAGAGAAAGGAGAAGCCAAGAGTTCTATATATTTTCCATTCTTACTTAGTGAATTCTTCAGCAAGGCAGAAAGCAAATATAGTGCAAACTTTCTTGTAAATCTCACATTTGGCCCTGCTACCCTCCCAAACCATCCTCTGATCTGCAGCCAGAATCTCTGCCCACTCTAACAGTATATTTGACATCTTTCTCCAATTTAATACAGGAGGAACTCCAGAATCTCATTTGTGATTCAGGTGGGTTGCACAGTGTGGATCACATCGTTCTCTGCCTCCTTTCCTACATCTGTAGGATGGAAAATTATTTATTATAGGATGTCATTCTACTCTTCTATTTCTTGGGAGTTTTTTTGTTGATTAAAAAAGAAAGCTTTTTAAAACACTATTCTTTTCAGCAATATGTTGTACCCCTTCATTGAGGCTGCAATATTCAGACAGACAACAATTAACAGGGTCAAGCTGAAAGTTCAAGACAGTTGTATTTACACAGCATTCACTTCTGTAACTTATTATCAGAAAAAAAAATCAACCAAGAAGAGTTTTTGCTTGGTTGCTCTTTTAAAGTGAACGACTAAATAAGTCTCTGTCTCAAAATGCAGAATATGGGCATCCTCCTTTTCTGGATACTGTGATATAACAACACACAGAATTGCAAGGACTTCACCACAGAGTTAGACTAGAAAGAATGGCAGATTTTGTATATCAAAATACAAATAGCCTGTCAAAAAGAAACCAGAGATTTCTTGTATTAACACAGATTTCTCATAGCAGTAAACTTCCCAAACTTCACTGCTTTTCCCAGTACAGCAGTCCCTTTTTAATTTGCTTATTTGGCAGTAACTCTGGAATATAAACAAAGTTTGTGTATACAAAGGTACACAATGGAAACATCAGTGGAGGGTCTTGTTTCACAAGCTCTGAAATAGTTACAGTGCAGCTGAATACCAAGGTGACCTTGTCCTCCTGCTTAACTTTTGCTTTGTTAGGGATATAAGGAAATGTTTCTTTTACCAACCCAGTCACGTTGAACTCTCTTGGCTGTGTAGATCCCTTTTTCCTATTGCATTGCAGTTTACTTTGCAGGACATATATCTATCATATCCGTTATACAGTATCACTACAGGCCTACCATGTCCTTACTGCCTTTCCCAGAAATACTTTGAGGACCACTCTCAGAAGCATAATTTGGAGCCACACACAGATACCTAGTCCCAGGCCAACACAGCCACCCTCTAGACCACTTCTGCTAAGGTGTTGTAGGCCCAGCAACAGTGCTTACCTTTTATTTGCTGTTGACAATGCACAGAATTGCATGATCCAGAGTTAGCTTCCGTATCCGTGGATGGATCATCCTCATCAATGTTAATCTCTTCAGTGATAATTTCTGGGCCCAGCTTTGCCATATAAAGCATACTAATTCGTTTCAAGGTCTTATTTTCTTTGTTCAGCTGAAAGTTCAAGAGTGCAAACAGTAAGGAGCTGGTTACTCTTTCTTTAAGCTGTTGTGCAACAAAAAAAACCAACTTTTTTCCCCCTGTACTGAAAGGAACAAAGAGCAAGACGAAGTGACATTACTTTAAATACTCCATTCACTATTAAAATGGTCTGAAGATGGGAAGCTTCCCCTCCTTCTTCTGTAAGCAGGCTTGAATTCAACATGATACTTCATCCATGCCCTTTTTCTATCAGGGAAGACACTCCTTTCTGGTACTTCTGACTAATAAACAACCTGCATAGGCTCAAACCAAAACTACTGTTAAGCTTTCATAATGCTGTGCTGTCTCTGTGATAGCTGCTTGAGCTCCACACCGTCAAGCATGTACCAGTACCAACAGCAGCCCCAGCTGAATGACCTGAAGAAAGGGGCTGTGTTCCTGAAAGCTTGTCTGGTTTTGCCACTTCTATCAACTGGTCAAAGAAAACCTCTTACTTAGATTGTAAACTACAAATTACAAACAATTACTGTACTCCCAATGAGGACAGAATTACCACAATATTCTGAAGAGTCAACACATGTGAAATGAAAGCCATATCACATACCAACTCCTTATGTATCAGACCTCAAGACAGAAACCACTCTGGGCTGGATGCTTAAGCACATGCCTGGTTTATAACACATCTCCATCTTGACCAAGGTGCCAGGAAAATCCGAACAACAGGGATTACTGCAGAAGTTCACTTTCAAAGTTTCTTTCACTGTTCTACACATAAACACACCCTGCTAGCAGCTCTCAGTTGCTAATCTCAGGAGCAGCCAGGTGTGTGTTGGGATGTCTGCCCACTGGCCAAGCACTCCCTGGATTCAGCTCTAAGAATAACACTCAATTTTCCACTAATGACACACAACACATTCCGGTCAACCTACACTTCAGAAGTCCAACTTCTGCACTGAAATAAAACATATGCTGAACAGTTAAGCTTACTCTGATCTCTTGCTTGAGCAATCGCTTTTTATCCAACCCTTTCCTCAGCCCCCTAACGAAAGGAGATTTACCCCAGAACTTCATCTCATTCCCAAAGAACAAAACTGAGAAAGTGGGGAGGGCGTACGGAACCTTACATGGTTCAGTCAGTTTAAGGCACCAAGCTTAAGGCAAAGCAGCCCCAGGGGACAAAGCTAGTCTCAGAACTGCCCCTGTATGCCCATTACAGAAAGAGCACAGAGAAGAAGAAAAGTTACATAAATACATTCATTTTCTTATGTATATGCTGATTGCCTATCTTATGAATTCTAATATAGTGTCATTATGGAAACAATTAAGTAAATACCTCCAGAAAGTACATTGCTAATGCATCTAAATTAAAGTGATTTCTTGCTAGTGTGATTTTTACCATATCTAAAGATGTACTTCGGGCAGGGGATGGGGAGGAGAGGAAGGGGGAAAAAAAAGCAGTCAGCATTGCTAATGAAATTTGGTTCAAAATTGCTGTAATCCATTTTCTGATGAAGTGGCTCAGATGCATTTTATACAACCAAAAATATACAACAGAGAGATAAAAACATTCTTTAATAATAATGCACTTCTGATGAGATGGAATATAGAAAATTACACACTTGCTAAATTCATCAGACTAGACGCAATCAACAGAGCAGCAGAGGTCACCTTTCCCCTGCCCTCGCTTTGCTTTCACAAACAATCACCTGAAATGGAATGCAGTGGTTGACTTTTTCCATTTGATTTAGACACTGAAATGCTCATTACTGTTTTATATCTCACACAGGACAGCTCTAAAACTTGTTTTCCATTTAACCTAAATGCATATAAAATGTAGATATCAACAAGTTGGTCCGTGACTCGCTCTTCCAAAACAGCAAAAAAAAATTCAAATGGGTATTCCTTTTATCCACAGGCAGGAACTGCATTTTGCATCTCACATACAGCGTTAGCTTTTGCTACTTCAAAACCATTTCACAGATCCACAAGATTATGCAAAAACATACACAGGATATGCACACAATAGCAAGTTAAAAAAAAGCAATCAGATGAAACAGAAACACTGTAATTCTCACCTTAGAAGCCAAAGCCTCAGCACTTTCACGGCATGTCTTCTCAATTTCAAGATGATTCTGAATACAGTTTACTTCCTCAATAACCATGTGAGAAACTATGGGGAGAATTTAAAAATTAGTCACTGTCTTCCTGCATTTGACACATGCATCCCATGATGAGAAGTATTACACCCTTCTAATTTCTACATAAAAATTTCAAAAACTGGAAAGTACATAATTAGATAACCTGTATGGATAGGAACTTTGAATATCGGAATCACTGCTTTAAGCAGCTCCCTCAAGTCAGACAGGGAACTGAAGAATCCAGAGTGAACTTAAGGAAGCAGAAGGCCAGCAGAAGCCTCCCTGATCGTTATTCACCAGCTTTACTTCACTAACACTCAGGAATCAGAGTGATATCTTAAGGATTGTCCCTCAATACTGCCATCATAATTTCCCTGAAAATTGAAATTATTTCAATTGAAAATTGAATAATTTGCCCAGAGAGGTTGTGCATGCCCCACCTCTAGAGGCGTTCAAAGCCAGGTAGGATGGGGCCCTGGGCAGCCTGGTCTAGTACTAGATATGGAGCTTGGTGGCACTGCCTGCGGGAGGGGGGTTGGAGTTTGATGATCCCTGAGGTCCCTTCCAACCCAAGCCATTCTATTATTCTATGAAAATTTGGCACAGATGCAGATTTTATAAGATGAGAACCTCCATATTTTTTAACTACAAGATTAACCAAGGTGTTAAGAGATTATTTCCACCTTCACGTCCTCAGGTTTCAAAAGTACTGCTGTAATAGAGTAACAGTAATAGCAAATAGAAAGTGCCTTCTGCCCTCTTCTGAGACTTTTGCCTGAAACCTGAAAAGAGACACTTACGTCCCCTTAGACATCCAGAGATCATCTTACTGGCTATAGAACAAGGCTTCAGGATAGGAGACACAGACTGTTGACAAGTTTCACTTACTGATTCTTAGTCAGTATTAACTAATGTTACAGTTAATAACATAGGAAGCCAGCAATACGTTGGAGTGTGTTGCCAAATCAGTAGCTGCATGCAATTAACAAGTTCTATAAAATGTAAGCATTCCACAGATCATCTGAGTTGAAGGACTGCAGTTCAGTCCTCTGAAGCGCTGGCTGTTAGCTGCCCTCCAAAGCAGGAAAAAAAGAGTAGGGGGAACTGGGAAATCTTGGTCCACAAATTGTATTCATAACGTCTTCTAATAGCAGAACCACCGCATCTTTCTTTGGTTCTCTTTTATTTCCATTTTTTTTTCTGGCTTTAGAGAAGTTATATGCTCTAAGTATGCCATTACCAGAGGCTACATTTAATTTGGATGAGGGAAAGCTTCAGGTAATATGCGCCCATCTCTGTTCTGCTTGTATTCCACTTAGCTCCAGAAGTTTGAAGTGATGAAATGCTCTAGTCAGGATGAGATGAGGGGCCCATGGAAATCCAGAGCTGCTCCCACTTCATAGACAGAAATCCAGTGCCCCCAAGTCAAGCTAGCTCAAGTTAGGAAACAAGGATAGGGCTCAGATGGTAGAACTAGGGATTACTCTTGGTTCATTTAAACTTAATTAACCTGCAATTATGATTAACTCAAGGGAAAAAAAATCTTTCCAAATTAAATACAAAAATATATTATTTCCTAAGTCTTTCCAAAGTTCTTATTATGTCAATATTAAAATTCATAAAGCAGCACTAAGTGGCCTGAAACATCTCTAACCTTGACAGTTTTTTTCAGGGGTAATAATAATCCGCAGCAAATGCAGGCCAACCAAAAACCACTTAACTAATTAGTAGTTGCAGTCACCGAGAAAACATGAATCAACACTGTTATTACAAGTGGCACATTTGAGTGGCATCTAATTATGACTTGATGAGCACGATACTTGCATTATCAACATTACTACTGCATCCCATCAGGGACTAAAAGCCGCTGATGGCATTGACTGCGAGAAACTCCCACTCAATGGTACTACAGCACCCAACAATCTCCTTGGCAGGGGCACCCTCACTAAATGACATGTTAAGCGTAATTACTGGTAGACATTGTAAATAAACAGGATTGGAAGTGAAAATTGTACCAAGTGCATAAGACACAATCTGACACATTGGAAGTGGCAGCCTTAATTGAGAGTTTCTTTGACTGCTCAAGATCATTTCAACTGCATTTCTCGGAGGACAGTGATTATAACTGTGGAGACAGACGGCATAATGGTATCAGCACTGCTGACAGAGCAGTGAATTAAATTGTATCTGCTGTTGTGTGAAAGCCTTGATGAGAGGTACAGATCCTTAGTGGTCTTATCATTATAACACAATGGTCATGTTGTCATCAACCTTGCTGGCTCCAATTGAAAAGAAATGATTGTGTGTTGAAGCTTTCCCCCCCACCACCACCTTCTATCTCTTGTGCTCAATAGAACCAATTTTCAGAGAGCTATGAAATCACGCAATAGGGCCTAAAATGCAGCTGCTTGGCATACAAACGGGGCCCCATTAAACTGGAATCACACACAATATGTGTTTATGCCAGGAGAACAAATAGAAGCTGAGTACAGGCCAAGTTTATTCACAGACACAAAGCCGATGTAGCTCTTCATCAATATAATTGCCTTTTATATTGTCGTTTAAATAATGGGCTCTATTATTGCCTTAAAATCCTAATATTTCTGGCATTTTATCACTATGTTTACAAGGTATGTCCTTTAAAAACGTGAAAGGAAGATAAAAGAAACCTATAAAATTTTACAACATCAAATATTACTTCAAATTTTATGTCTTAACTACTTGGCATTTTCTGCCACACTCCGGTATTCCTTGTATCGTAACAAAAACAAAACGGGCTTCAATTTTTCCCAGAGGAAATAGACTTCTAAGAGAACATTCTTGCCTCACAGAATAGTTATCTACGATCATTTAGGGCAGTAGATGATTCCTGTTGCTCTTACACTATTTTCCATAATTGTATCATGCGAACAATTATAAAACAGAAGCAGGCAAAGTCCTCTATTAACGCAGTCACACAAAAGTATAGGCCATGTGATTTCCTTATCCTGCATTAACTTCATCCACGTTTCTAATGCTTCATCGTGCAGTTCACCGTACTGGCACAAACCAGACACAACAGACCACAGTCCTATTGTAATTGTCTCTTCTGAGGAGCTAGTCCACCAGGATACTTCCACTCCCATTAGATGTGCTTTGTTGCTTCCAGACACCATACAGTTTCAATAGAACCATTACCATAGCAGTGCAGAAATGAATATCGAAGTTCTCGCAGCCTAGGCAAGGAAGAACTCGCTCTGAAAGTTATCAAGAGACATCAGATCATCCTAAAAACCTTTGATGGTGTGTCTGTGCTTAAAGCAATTTTTTGCCTTCAAGATAAAACCATTATTAATAGTAGTAGCTTCAACAATAGGATAAATCTCACTCACTCCAAGCATGTGTTACTTTCAAAGTCACTTGCAAAGTCCTGGTGAAACAGAGCCACATCTGTACCACTATTTTCACCACTTTGTGCCTTAAAGATAGCTACCTGTGTCAGAAGCTGTAAACTCTGTGACAGCAGTGTGTCTGGCGATGATCAAAGTCTTACCGATTAGCTCCTTAAAATAAGACTTTGAAGGAGAAACACCAAGTGGACCTCAATGTCAGCATTCTGAGCATCACTTTATAGAATGCAGAACTATATTCGTAATTCCCTTATATCAAAGAAATTTCCGCTAACACATCAACTTACTCTTCTGAAACTCCTCCAGTTTTTTGACAGCCTCATCTCGTTCTTGCTTGATTTTGTCACACTAGGAAAAGAGAAAACTGAAATGAAACACTGATCCCAGTTACTTAATTAGCAGTCAGTCACAACATGCAAAAATAAACAAAGATCACCTACTGGAACAATAACGTACAGAAGCCTATCAAAGCATAATATCTTTTTATTTTCAGTCATATTAGATTGATGGGAGCTTTAATTTAAAAGTAATCATCCAGAGCATTTCTTTACAGAATGGCAAGCTGTACTTGATTTTTAGCTCCACTTCAGTGCTACTCAAAATGTTTTAGAAAACCTATGTTATCCAAAACTGTTATAAACAAAGTCATCCAGGTACCACATGACAGAAAAGGTAATACTTTGTACGTCATGAATATGCTTTAAGTCTAGTTACAAGCACAAGCAGATTTAGATTTAGAAAACACATCCATTTCTATTCGTACCACGTGCAATAAAAATACCCACAGTCAATAACCAGGGACATTCAATTGAGTTTCGTAACACTATGAACAAGGTTTCAGTACCCTTGAAAAGGGAAGGATATTCATTTTCATACCATCTCACTTTCATTAATTTTCAGGTTAACACTAATAGTACAAAGGGTCGCAATAATTGATCTTACGATGGAAAGATTTCATCAAAGACAAAGAACAAAACAGACATTCAATAGACTTTTCTAATAAAACCTCTTTTATAAGCAAATGAAAGAAACCACAGAAATGAGTAAACTTCACAAGAGGCACAGTCAGCGATTAACCACACTGAAAAACACATGACCCGGGGGGAAGTATGACTGGCACATAACACATCTCACACTCATGCTGTACCAACATTCTTCCTCACACGCAGCCGTGTGTATTCAAGATCACAAATCAACTTCTGGAAAAGATCTATGTGACTGAGTTCCTTACAGTGCAACTCCTCCTGCAGTTACAAGGATTCCAGTCACTGGAACAGAACTGGGAAAAGAAGAAAGCTGAAACGATTTTGCTCGATTTTCAGTTTTTCCACATGAGGACCCACTTTGAGTTAGCAGGGAAAGGAGCCTGCTGTTAAGTAACAAGGGGGAGAACTCGATTCAAAGGAAGCCAAATTCAAGAGAGCCCTTCTCTCAGCCCCAAGGGACTTGGGATGAAGCCCAAAGAAGGACCTGCTCTTGGATAAGGAAAGGCTGTCACTGGTGGCACCACGGGAGCAGTCTCAGCGCTAGCACTGGAAGCTACTGCTGATGGCTGCCTGCAGAAGCTGCACTTGAGCAACCTCTCCTCTTGCTGCTTTGGGATGATGAGATGAAGGACAGTTGCTGAGCAGGGATGAGGGTCTGTGAAACAGGGAAGAGCCGCAGAAGGAGCAAGCCATGCTGCCCAAGCAGTACCAGACAAGGACACGCTGTTACATCTGGCACTGTGGGGTGTTAAAGAAGTTAGGAGCGTCTTGCATAGGAAAGGTGGAAAGGGAGATGTGCGCTAGAATCCTGCCGGCTTGCTGCCCTCCCTCTCAGCTTCCTCAGCAGAATTTTGTCTTACCTTACCAGCAGTAGCACAGTCTAAGAACAGAAGGCAGTAAGACACAGAAGGGAAATAGTTCTGATTGTTCCCGCAGAGCACAGCTGCACTGCAAAGGAGGAGCAGCGTGAGCTGCTGCTGCTGCTGCCTCTTCACATTTTACAACAGAGACACTGTACTAAACTGGCATAGTTCACCCACGGACTTTTCTGCACTCTGCAGGCTTACAGCCCACTGCACATGAAGTGAGAAAGTGCTTTTTAATGCTCAGTTTAAAAAAAAATATACACAAAAATTAGCGTTTTAAGGATCCAATCTGTTGCCCGTGGAAGTGAATAAGATGCTTTCCTGCCGATGGAAACCTTGATGTAGTGAGTATATTGCATCCTCTATCACAGCAGAAAAAACTCCCTTTGAAATCCCCCAGTAACACGCTGCAAAGCGTTACAGCTTTCCCTGTACAGCGAAAGGGGAAGTTAAATGACCCATTCCACTTCACCTTGAGTGCTATTTGCAGAGAGCTCCACTCGGACCACAGCAAACTAGATGATTCTCCTCATAGCTACACATTTCTTTGCACAATCAGGGTCTGCAGGTTTGGGTCTCTGCAGAGTAATTCCTGCTCCCAGTTACAGCTTTCTGAATATTTTCCTTTGGTGGCTGCTGCGCTTCAGAATAAAAGAGCAGGAAGAAAAGGAGAGTGGCAGATTGCTGCCCTTGCTGAAATGATCAATGGAAAGCAGTTTGCCTTTTGTCTTGCAATCAGACCTGCGCAAGCAGAGCCATTACACAGCCCTGCAAAAACAAAAATTAGTTTATCTTCAAATTGGCTAAAAATAAGAGAAAGCTGAGACTATCTTTAACTCCTTGTAACATTTATAACCTGAAAGTTCTGCAAGCTGCTCACACAAAACAACTAAGATTTGTGACAAGAAACACTGATAGGAAATGGTGAAAAATATCAAATGTAGATAAATTAGCTGCTCTGACAAAACGTACAGAAGTCATCAAAATTCACAGCCACTTCATTTCAAAAAGGCAGCACGAGGCATATACAGCAGGGCTGTTAATTAACAAGCAAGCTACTCATCCTAAACGTTAAAAGAGAAGCAGTGCTCTACTGCTGTAAAATACATTGCTCACTTCTCACATTCAAGTGCATGAACTGTTGAAGAGAAGAGCAGTTTTCAAGCATTTATTCCCTTCTCAGAAGTAACCAACAGCTCCAAACTCAAAAATATCCTCAAATGGAATAAAAGTAGATTACTCCTGGCTTGTCAGCCACTTCTTCTGTTTTAAACCTTATTCTGCTAAGAGTTCCAGCAAAATAACCATTTATATCATTGTATTTACTATGTTTTAGTCTAGTATTTCTAGCATCATTATCCCAATATAAACCAGTGCTAATAGGCAATAGACATTACAGTCCTGAACTAGGTACAGGAGCCAATGTTAAACTCCTGGCAATAAGAAGTCATTGCATTTCTACATTTAGAAAGAAGTAACAGCTCAGTTTCCAAAATTTATCTTCTTAATTCATAGATTCTTCACCTTTAAAGCAGCAATTTTAGGACCTTTGCCAATGCAGCTCAATATGAGATTTTTGCTTTTGAGGCAATCGGAGACGATCCTTTCAATTCTGATGCAAAGAACTGACTAAATATGCTGACTGCTTAGAAGCAAATCACCTACATGGCAAACACAGGTGCTCACACCAAACACTGCATATGCAGTGACGTGAATGTCAGTAAATGAACTTGGCCAGCACTGGGAATGAGCACAGTACCAAGAGGGTGCCATGCCAGCATGGGAACCTGATACGACCAGGTGATGTTATGTAGTCAATGCATGCAACCACCTGGAAGGTTGTGGTTTGCACACCCGCTCCGCTCACCCCATGACCTTTTGCCATTAGTTTCAGGGAGGCAATTGGTGGATTTCTTCTCTGATTTTCATCTAACAGTCATCTATTTTGCCAACTACTTTTTGCATAAGCTCCTACTGCTTTCAGTAAAAGGCCTTCAAAGGGCAAAAACAAGAAGGAGATTGTTCAGCCCAGATATTAAAATGCAAGAAGTTCACAAAGTAGCCATATAGTCGATTAAGCCATTGCTAAGCAACACAAGATACATTCTGTCCCTTTCACACAGATTGTACAATTTATGCAGATTTAATGCTTGTTCTAAAATTATTAGTTTGGAGCAGCGTGCAGAAGTATCCTATGACATTTGCTATGCTCTTGGAAAGAATGAGCATGTCATCAAGGCAGAATCCCTTCTCCGTTCCCATTTGGTGACAAAACATATAATCCGCTCTGTACACGTGCTTTAACAGAACAAACACCATGAATGATGTATCAGAGATACAGTATTACACCTACTGTTTTGGAAAGCTGTCTTGCTCTTTTTTTTCCCCTACTGGCAGAATGACAAAACACTGTCAAAACCAGTGTTCGGAGTCATTTCTGGCTGATTAGCAAGTAGTCAAATATTTATTCATGATCTGACTACGAATAAGTCAGAACTGCATATTAACTATATTTGTGTGTAACTGAATGTTAGTTGCCTTGTATTTTTTGCGAACTAGCACGCACGTTTAGTTGGTTACTTCAATTAAAAGGAAGACCAAAGTAATCCGCCAACGTCATTTTTGTTCCAGTTTTTGAAAGCATTTAGAAATATAAATTAAAAACAAAAATGCCTCACCAATTTTGTCAGAGACCCCAGCAGAGATCTCCAAATCGGCAGTTTAACGAGGGAGCGAGGAAGAAACGCTGGACCAAAGATCTGATGTTTTACTTCTGGGCTGCCAAGGTTAGTAGCGCTCTCTTAAGCAGTGGTTTTTTAAACAAAGTAGCATACATAAAAGACAATTGACTTTCTAGTTTTAAATGGAAAAAAATATGGGATAAAGAGCACATATTTTCAAAAATTAAAATAACATTTGATTCTGAGTTACACGTCTGCAATGCACTCAGTTCCAGCAGGATCTGATATTAAGCAGGATCATTTTTCCACTAGTTAAAGTGAGACAGCTCATGTTTCAGTCATACATGTGTACTGGGGACTGAGAAAAAAAATCATACTGAGCGCATCAGAAGCACAGACATAAAGACTAACTTTATGTGGTACTTGCCACAAATCATCTGCAAGTCTTTAAAACGTTCTCTCTCATCTTGGATGCAACTGTGGTGTACATAATGGATACAGAGGAAGCTTACACCCTGACAGACAGTGGCAGAAATTGGAACAGAATTTACTTGCAGCTTCCAAGAGCCAAAGACACAGATAGCCTGTGTCACAATTCCTCCAACATCATGTTTGATCCTGCAAAGCATAAACTAGACATACAGTTACAGAGACACTAATAAGCTTGCAGGATTACACAGCCCCACAATAGTTTCTTCCAGTATTAGTGCTGTAAGTAAACACAGCCATGAACTCTTTAACAGTAGATTCTTTTTGTGTACAAGAAATGCACTTACGGCCTCACACTTAACCACTTGAGTCCAAGCACTTCAGCTATTAAGCAGAACTGCATACGTAAGCTCACCACTCTGTAGGATGGAGGTTCTTGCACCTCCTATCTTACAGCTGGGCAAACCATTTAAGAACGTGCTCAGTGCTGCAGGATTCTCAACTGCTATGCAAATATTTTGAAAGCATCATAGCAGGTTTCAGAAGAAGCACACAAGAGTGACTACATATATGCAGTAGTAAGACATCTTGTGGAAAAGAGGAACAAGAAAGAAAGAAAAGCAGAATGTAGCAGTAACCTCAGAACATCTCATTTCATCTTGATTTTGGAAAGATCCTTTTTCATTTAAATTGCCTTCGGAAAAAAAAATTCTTAATAAAAATGCAGTTAAAAGAAACCCTCCTGAACAATAATCCCTGTCCTTTCCCTGGCATAAAAAAACTTTGCTGAAGAAACTCCCAAGGTAGTAGGACAAGGTTTCAGGGCAAAGCTGGAGCACTCATTATCCAGGCATGGGAAAGTACCATTGCAGAACTCCTTGCATGTGATGGAAGCCAATTCACCAACATCAGCTCAAGGGGAGCCTGGACACATGCAATAAAGACAGAGTTGTTGGGGGCAGAACACACAGAAAACACACAGCTCAAGATACGGGCTACAGACAGTCTAGAGGACTCTCAGTAGTCTAGAGGCAGACTAGAGGAACACTCTGGGGAGGTATCACATATGATCTCACACCCCTCCCTCTCTGCTTGAGTATCGAGGACAGATTTCCTGGGATATGTGGGGCTCTGGTGTAGGACAGTGAATGGGAATGCAGGAACAAGCACAGAAGAGTTAGTATCAGTAGGAAGGAGGGAGTGAAGCAGAATATACTGAGCTCAGTGAATATATACAGAATCATTGTTGAAACATAATATGAAAAGAAACTGAGGTTTTTTTAATAATGAGAAAGTAGTTAAGGACAAGGTCTCCCCATCACAGCCTTGAATTGCAACATTTATAACAACCAGACTAAAACTGATGTTTTAGAAATGAATCCACAGAAAGCAGAACTAAACCTTTATGCTCTGGCAGCTAATAATGTTCCCTAATACTGAAGAAAGGGGAATTTTCTGCTCACCATACAGAGTGGCAGCGCCCTCACTGCCTTCCCCACTATCTAGAACTGATAAGAGGCTTTCACTGATCACAGCTTCTTTTGACAGATACCTGCTAAAAACCTCTTGCACACTGACAATGATTTAGACAACACAACGCTGTCATCAAGCCCCTCTCCAAGTTCTCTCTTCTTGTTGGGTTTCCTCACAGGAATCCAGGGTGAGGAGAGATACCTTGCCAGATGTGCTGAACTTCACTACTAAGAAGACAGCTTATCATAACTACATTAACCAAAGTGGCCCTTATGTTTGAACCACCAAACTTCAGAACATTAAAAAATAGAGCCCAAAGTAATGACTGATGTTCAGTCCATACATTCAGAGTCTCTTTTCAAGTTACACAGGTGCACATATCTCACAAAAGGGTATGTGATACACTGCAAATCTGTATTAAGCTGCACTCTGAATGTTGAGGTGAGACATCTCCTATTCAAAGGAATTTTGTGGAGAGAGAGAACTGAGCACCTTCAGAAATCGCACTGTCACGTTCTGAACTGTTAGAAGGACTGGGTGAGGGCAGGAGTTGTTCCATTTCCTATCCGTTAAGTTTCAGTACACAAATCAGACTGTAATATAACAATGATTAGATCCAAGGGAAACAAGTTTTCCTAAGAATATTTCAACACTTGTGTTGGCCTATGCTGACAATGTAAACCAGCTATAGAAGCAGTCACTTAAATATATATATACTCATACATTTATAGCAACTTTTCTAGTCTAAGACAGCTAGAACAGCTGCTGGGAGTTATTTCCTTTGCTCCTTAACACATGTAGGTACAAGAAGTATTGATTAGTGATGCCATTTTAAATAACCTCTCATGTCCAATAAAGAATTCTGATATTTAACATTATAGTATCAAGGAAATTATCCTTCAATACAAACCTCCTCCTTCGTTTTCTTGTTTTCTGCTCTAAGCTCTTCATATTCGCCAATAGCTACAAAAGAAAAATAAAGAGAAAAAAGGTTAACATTGCAACAACTCTTTTACTCAGATTAGCTTTCTACTTATTCATTTTAAAGCTCTTCTCTGGCTACCTACATAGACTTTGAATAACATGGGTCATAAACTTTATTAATAGCCTATGGATGAACTGGACATCCTTTTAGAACTGAAGTAATTGGACAGCATCTGAAAAGGACAGTAGCTCTCAAAACAATCAATTTTTGATCAATGAAAAGTTAAACAATTTTACTGACTGAGTTCAAAAACTACAAGGTGAATGTACTGGCTTGTAGACACTAGCTTAAACCCACACTGGCTCAGGTTACAGATTAATGGCAGAAGGCATGGTTAAAGCAATACTGTTACACACAGATACAAACATGTACCTCCAGAAGAGCTGAGCACCTTTTTTATTTATTTAAATATTTTCTCACAGCAGAAGTGCTACGAGACACTTTTTTCCTTGATACTCCATGAGGAAGACATAAGAAGCCAGCATGACTTATCCAAGATCACACAAGAACTCAGCTGCAGGGATCAGCAAGGAACGGCTCTGCCTCCGGGATGCTGAAGTTCCCTTCTTTCAAACCAGTAGATGATGCACAGAAGTAATCAATCAGTTTATGGGATATTTTTTTGTGTGTGCCAGGACTGTTCTGGCCTTCAAGAAATTCTACTATTATTATGAAAAAGTGTGAACACACCTTCAAAGTGGTAAAGAAACTAAGAGCACTAGAAGGGAACTCCATTCAGTCCTTAAGACGCATACTATACGAATAAAATGAGACATTATCCTACCTCTCACTCCAGCCCCTCAGTACCCACTTCTTCAAAATGTTCTCACGTACAAGAGGAAGTTATACCAGCACACCAGTGTTATTTTCAGCCAACTTAAGCAGAACTGGATAAAGGTTTTGAATAATAGCTTTCAGATGACAGAGATGTTGTAGGGTAAGATGGTAAGAGAAACCTTATCTGAAGGCATGACCGTGTAAAGTCTGGTAGATGAGCCACCTGAAAACTTGCTATTCCTTTCCAGCTTTAAATACCCTGACTTTTTCAAACACGAAGCTCTTAGAAATCACATTATGCTGTGCACTGTTGTGGTGTCTCTCTTCTCCCCCACCCCCAGTGTTTCAAAATCTGTAGAAATAAAGCAAATTCAACTCACTCCTGAAAGCTGTGTCCAAGACATCGCAGTTCTGCTTGTCTTAAGCACATCTGTTACTCACACAGAAATATATCAAACACAACAAACTCAAATTACTTTATTTTCTCCAAGATCATTTCATTTTAGAGACATGGGTGCAAAGTACAAGGAATCTGGCAGACAGACTGCAGTTGCAGCTCCTCGGCCCGTCCCTCTAACACAGGGCTCTGGTGTGCCCAGACCAGGAACAGGGCAATGGCAACACCTTGCTGCTGGGTTAACCTGAAAGAAACCACGCTGCTGTAGCTGCTCTAAGAAAGAGCCTGTGAAGTGAAACAAAACAAACTTCTTACACAGGAATGTAAAAGCTATGTCTCCTGATCACTGCTCTACTACTATGCCATTTCTGTGCTCCTTTTAGGAACAGAGGCAGGCTTCTAACATGGGTGCTGAGATGCAAGAAAAGGATAAAGTCTGTATCTGCAGACACTGTTTCCTTGTACTTGGAAACATAGCACGTGCTCACTTTTAAGGCCAACTCACATTTGTTATGCAATGCTTTATAAATGACTGAAAAATGTGAGCGCAGCTCTCATCTGCTCTGTGAACCAGCAGTTCTGAAGTCATAAGCCCCTCAGGCCGGGACACGGGAACAAGTTCCCACAAAGCCAGGCAGCCAGGAACTTACACAACCCTCCAGCAACCCGTGCTAACAGCTCACCTACGTGTGATCGGGAATTGAACTGCACATTGGAGGAAGCCGTTCCCCCTTCTACTGCTGTTGGTAGAGCACAACACATTTGTCATGGAATGAAAACACAAAATGATCAGCTGCTTGGTGCCAAGCTCACACTGCGGTGTCTTTTCACCACGGCCACCCCCTTGCTGGAATTAAGAAAACAATTACTTTTTTCTTGAATATCAGTAGCAATGTTCTTCTGTCCTATCTTGAGATCTGCATGCAAGGCAATTTCTGGATCATCATGTTTCCATACAGATCTCACCCGTTTTTCAGGTACGCATTTACAAAACGCTAATGAAGAGTCTGCTCTTTTTATCAGGAAAGTGAAATAATAACTAAAAAGTGGCCACGTTTTCTGCTGTGTGTTAGATTCCCCACAAAGAACACAACTTAGAAATGATGAAGGGTGAATGGAAAGTTGGTGGATCTTGTAATTTTTAACAATAGAGGTTGTGTGGGCTTTTTTAATTGTATAGAGGAGATTTTATACAAACCCTTTCAAAGTTTAATGTACAACAGAGTTCTGAGGCTACCCCTGAAAGGGTCACGAGTCTTAACTAATGTTCACTAAATGCTGAACTGCATAAAGGTGGAAATGACCTCGTCACTCTAAAGCTGCCCTAGGAAAACTAATACAGCAGCAACTAGACATCACTTCATGTTGTAAAACTATAGAGTTTTGAGCCCTGAAAACATTGTTGGGAGAAAAAGTATCATTATCACTTTTCCCTTGATTGACAAACCAGAGGCAAGCCCTGGTACAACAGCATCTAACTCCTCTGTAGAAGCCAGGACTGCTACTTCTCCGTACTCTACAAAGGCTCCCACACAGCATATCCCTGACAATGGCACCTGAGCATCTGAAATCTTATGTCTCACACTGGCTCATTCAGATTATGCTATACTTACATTACCCTGCAAATAAAGATTAGTGGTGTGCGAAACAAACAAGGGAAGATGCTATACTGAAAAGATGCTACTGATATTCTAGAGCTCTACATCATTTTCTCAAAGAATCAGCACTGTAACACACATGGATAGTAAAATTCCTATTTTGTATCCACTCACCTCCCATGAACCCTGAAGAACCTTACTAAATATCTATCACATACCTTGGGACACTGCCGCTGCCTGACACTGATTTCAGTTTTATCTTTAACAGACTTATCCCTGATACACAGTAGTGTGATGGAAATAATGTAGCAGGATATAAATTGCTTTGCTGCAGGCTAACTTCATGCAGACGGAGGTGCAACACTACAAGTTGATTTCAACAACAAGGAAACAAACATTTTGGGAAGGAAAAAGAACAGAATATTCTTGGCTACAGCTCCCAACCCATGCAAAACGTACTCCCAGCCAGCACTGATCTTATTTTCAACTAGCCTGAACTTGGATTTGCTAACAGAAGATGTGTCACCTCAATTAGTTGATTTATATATTTATATATGTGTTGTGTTAAAAAGCACATTAGTAAAACAAGGTCAAAAGAGTAACAAGTATGTAATGATTATAATTTACACTGAACAACAGAAAAGACACCTGCATGTATACACAGTGAGATTTCCCAGTCTTTTATTAAAAAAAACCTTCTAAAGCTGCATATTAAAAACCACAAATAAGAAAATTCTACACTCATACACTTCAGCATTTATACTGCAAACCAGAGTGGCCTTCAAGTTAGATGGAGAGCCCTTCCATGTCAAATCAGCCCATAATGCCACTTCAGCATTCCAGACTTACTCAACCAAAAAAATAAGTAGTGCACAAGGAAAGCACATGTCACTCCACTACCTGTCCTTCTGGGCTGCAGGCTGGGCATGTATTTACTGGTGCAGGCAAGAGCCAAAGCTTGCAGTGCAAAAAGCTACCCTAGTGAAGTCGCTGTGTTGGCAGAAGCAAATTCACACTTGGCCTTTGGCAGCTTTGGACACCATGAGAGGGAGAATCATCCCTGACAGCAAGAGCACAAGAGAAGCTCCATCAGGCTGGCTTCTGCCACACTCCTTATCCCAGCGTACCTGGAAAATGAAGAGTCAGACCTAATCTGTTGCTATTAGGGAGATGGTTTGTGCAACAATCTCCTGACAAGCCAAGTGTGCACAAGACCTGCGAACTGCTCTCAGGAGTAAAAACACAGGCCAGAAGGACTGGATTTTTCTGTTGTTCCCAATCTTACGGCCAAAGATCCCTTCTGCTAAGCCCAGGCAACCTCTCTTCCAGCAAGACATGGCGTGGCATTGGTAGTATCAGCCATGTACAAACTGTAAGATTCAATCAGTAAACGCTTTGCTGTATCCTGCACTGCATCCTGGGAGTCCCACAGCTCCCTGGAAAACAGAAAGGGAAAGTAAACATACCACAGCCTGATAAAGCCTAATCATTAAGCTTATATCAAACAATCTGCCTTCACAAGTTTCTGAAAGAACAGATAGCGTTACACCAAGAAGCTGAAGCAGGAAACACTGTTAAACTCTAACAAATGAAGAAAGCATTTAAACATGAAGGGTTCTGCTGGGGAAATGATGGCTTCTGCATCCAAAAACTCAAAAACACAAGACCATGGGAAAAAGCCTGTAGAGCAGATGCCTACAGAAGGGAATGCAGAAGCCAACAGGGCATCCCAACTGAATAAGCAAATCTCTCTGGCCATAAAAACTACCTTTCCGCCACAAAGAACAAATTCGTGCAATCACATTGAGAGCTTGTCAGTAACACATACGTAGCACTACTCTCAGATATTCGTGCCAGACTGGCAGTCCGCTCTAAAGAAGATGCATTCAAACTTTCTGGCACTATGTTTTTTTTCAAGAGAGTGAGTAGATCTTAAAATAATAATAAATGTTTGCGATTGGAGACTCAAAATCATCACAGCTCATCAAGAAAAAAGCCAACACAAACAGAGATAAGATGTTTAAAATAAATGAGGAAAATCATGTTTAGTACATCTGCAGTTAATGGTGGTCATTAACTACAGTAATTTTTCCCAGTCACCAGGAGTTTGTGATAGTGGCAGGTGAAGTGCTTACACAATGCATAACTCCAGATGTTGTGGTTGATGACGGCTGTTTTCAGCTGAAGATGTGACACAGCTAAAGGTGCTTAAGAGCAAAGTTTCAGCAGCATCAATAAACCAAAGACAAACATGGCGATCTTCCATTCCGGTTACGATGCAGCTGTTAGGCTGGTTTGGTGCCCTGCTGAAAACACCACTTTTAGGTAAAAAAAGGAGCATTTAGGTAATGCTAGTATTCATAGCATACCTGCTTTATTTAATCAAGCCATCTCAGAAAGCTATTTACAGAATGAAAATTAAAATAATACTTCTAAGGCTTAAACATCATCGATACAGAGATCGTGTTTCTCCACGATGTTCACCTTAAACTTGGCAACAGAGCAAGCTGAAGAACAAGCAGTGTCAAGTATCCAGGTCTAATCCACAGGACCTGGAAAATTCAGCGTGGGTGAAAGATAAGCCTATCATGCTCACAGACAGTTTCAGTGTCCTTGTCGCTGAGCAGAGCTGTGCCAAACAGCCAAGTGAATTTGTCCAGACACCAGTCAGTGTCACAGCTGCCACTGAGAATTGCACAGCAGCCACCAAATACCTGCCTCAGGTGCAATCTGCTGACCTTGGTAAGGGAAGTAAAAGCAGCACCGAGACATTCTGCAATCAGCCACATACACAACTGCTGCCCTCTCCACCTACCCAGCCAGCGCAGCTACCAGGCTGTTTCTCAACACTGGAAAAACACACCCTGAAAAAGAAACTGAATGCAGGCAACTGGGAGAATGTGCTCAAACTCCTTCAAATCAATGTGTGTAATCCAGAAATCTGACAACAGACCAGAACACTGCAGTAATCTGAAGCCATATACCACTTTGAATGCAGTAAACACAGGACTCCTCAACAGTACATACACCTAGAATCTCAAGCCTTCAGAAACTGCAGGCCATTCCATCACCTGCATTTACTTTCAGTGTAATGTTCTTATCTATACCTAGAAGCAGCAAAGAGGAAAATTACTCGGGTTTTTTCTTCCTCTTTCCAACCCTCTCTGGGCTCTGTACTCGGGATACTTCAGTCCCACCGGTTAACACCATTTAACTGCAGCATGTTAGCATAACGTGCTGGTTTGCATCTAAAACACTGCAATATCAAAAAATATTTTCAATTACTTTTCCACTGGATAATTCTTCTCACATAAAAATCAGCTTCCCAGCCAGCCATGCAATTACAAAAACATTTGTCAGTCCCACAACAAATTACTAACACTCCTACGTTTGGGGAACATCTATCAAGAACAGCACGTTACAGGACAGGATCTGCCTGTTAGTTTCTATTTCAACAGCTTAAGAGGATCTAGGGCAGCTAGCACTCAAGTTACAGTGTTTTTCCTTCGAACTAACTCCTGAAGTCCCATAAAGTTCTTTAGACATTAAAGGACACTCAGTCTACCTGAGCAGAAGACTTTCAGACATCAATATTGACACCCCAGTTCTTCCGAAGTCTATGAGAAAACTCAAAGCAATTTCAAGATGTTGGGATTTCTGAAGAATAACCCATACTTGCCTCACTAGCAACTCAGCATTGCCATTTTAGCAGCCATCATTTTGGTACAGGCAACTCTTCAGAAGCCAACAGCACTGGAAGGAAGCAATCAATTGGGAACAAACAGCTTTTTAGCCTTATTTTTAGGTCCCACACTATTAAAACTCATAGTTACGTATCATCGTGAATTTTACAACAACTGTAATCCTTGTAAGCCAGAATCCAGATGGGACAACCAAAAATCATGAATTTACAATGCTGAGTGTACAGGCACAACCAAAAAGGAAGTGTCAAAGTGGGTGACCATAAGCATTCGCCTGAAATTAGTTTCAGAGAAGCTCCTGCTGCACAGCAGAGGTGACCCAGTCCAGTTGTAGCCTGTAATATGTTTGCTGCATACGAAGCTGAGACCAGAGGCATTCCAGTCTCTGGAGAGATGCTCAAAGAAAATGTTCACAACTCAGATGATTGAGAACTAAGTGACTGTCATTTGTTTAACCAGGCAAGATAGACAGAAACTTTTCTAGACCAGTTTGGTTTGGAAGCAGACTGACTAGTGAAGATGCCAGCTACCTTTTGAGCATCCAACTTTTTTCCTTGTCCCTTCTTACCAACAACACAGTATGTTCCGATATTTTAGGACCCAGAATCCATAAGGCTGAAGCACTGAACTTCCCTACAAAAGCACTGAGCAGTGACTCACGCAGGGAACCCAACGAGCCCTTCATTCATTTACACCGGAACTACAAAGGCTCCACAGAAACTCGTGGCATATCAGGGCTAGCCCTGGGCTGTATCACCGGGAAGTTCATGTGCTGATTAGGAGTGGAGCAGAGGATGTTTCATGGGCTGGTTTAACACCTCCTGCCACACACAACAGAGCAGGGACCCGAGTTCTGAAACAGCAAGGATCTTCTCATGAAACGCAACCTTTAGAGGAAGCCCATCACAGCCACGCTTTCACTTCTCCATGTCTCGGCACTCCTGCCGAGTTCCTCTTCCAAAGGGGAGTGGATGGAGTGACACCAGGGGAGGCCAGACTGACACCCAGCTGTCCCTGAGGGCTCCCAGCCCGCAGGCTACACGCGAGGCAGCAGCACCCAGACACGTGCCGCGCTCCTCGCCCTCAGCCGGCCCCGCGCCATCACTCACTCGATGCCCACCCTGACAGCACACAAAACCGGCAGGTGCAGAGAGGCGAGACAGCCGGGACGGGCACTGACAAGAGGCAGAGTCGCAACGTGCCGGCGCCGTTTCCGAGGCTGCTTTTTTCCCCAAAAAGGGCCTGGAAGCGAGCGGGGCCGGGAGCCGCCCAGGCCGCACCGCCCGCCGCCAGCCCCACGCCGCAGGCCGCGCCCCGGCCCCACACAGCCTTCTCACGCCGCCGCATCACGCCTCCCCGCGGCCGCGCTCCCACCGCCCGAGCCCGCGGCGGCGGAGAGAAGGAGGGAGACCCAGTCCGCCCAGAGGCGCCGCCCGCCCCTACCTCGGTCCTTCAGGCTGGCCAGCAGCTCCAGCTGCTTCTCCTCGTCCGAGCTGTTCATCCTGCCCCGCGCCGCCTCACCTCGCGCGGCTACACCTGGCAGCGTTCGGGCGGCTCTCGTAGCCCCGGGGCGCGGCGGGCGCGGCGAACGGCCCGGCCCGCTCCGCTCTGCACATGCCCAGACTCCCGCGGCGCCCCAGTGAGCATGTGCGGGGTGCGGCGGCTCCGCGCCCCGGGCTGTGCGCGGTACCTCCCTGACGGGCGGCGGTCGTGCGGCCCCTCTGAGGCCACGCCGCAAACCCCGGGGCTGCGGGGCGGAAGCGGGATCCTGAGGTGTGCGAAGGAGGCGGGGAGGTCGCCGGGAGGCACTCGGGGTGCTGCTCTGGGTGGTGTGAAAAATGCGCTCAAGTCTCTGAGTAGAGGAAACCTTCGTTCTCGTAATGCTGTTCGCCTTGTCCTGGCTGGCCAGGAGGGAAGCACTCCTACGCAGTGAAAGGGACTTTAATGAGCGCTTTTACACCGTTCGCAGAGAGCAGCATTCCCAAAGATTCCAGAGAAGCAGCTGCAGGGCAATTCCAGCGTCCAAAACGTTGGGACAATATCAGTGCAGTGGGCTTTGGTGGAGATCCTGCTCCGTTTGGCTGTGAAGAACACAGTTGTACTTCCCAGCAATCCCAGAGGGGAAAAGGAGAGGATCTGGCAATGAACATGGAATCACAGAATCGTTTGAGTTGCAAGGGACCTTTAAAGGCTGTCTGGTCCAACTCCCTGCAATGCACCTACAGCTCCAATGCACCTACAGCTCCATCAGGTGCTGAGAGTCCCATCCAGCCTGACCTTGGGTGTCCTCAGGGCATCCACCGCCTTTCTGGGCAACCTGTGCCAGTGCTTCACTAGCCTTATTGTAAAAAACTTCTTCCTTATATCCACTCTAAATCTCCCCTCTTTTAGTTTGAAACCATTTCCCGTTGTCCTATCACAACAGACCAAAGAGATCTCTCTCTGATTGTATCTCTGTGCTAAGGCAGTGACCCTACCCAGCTCCTCTGGAGCCTGGCACTGAATGCATGCAGTCACTGCAGAGTTTGATTCTACCCCATTTTTTTGCTGAACTTCAGAAACTTTGAAGTCAGAAGTTTGAAATAAAATTGCTGTCTTTGTTGTTAACTAACCAAATGCTGTGAGACTCAAGATTCATAATGGACAATACTAGGGTAAATCTGAAGTTGAGCTCATTTTCAAAAACCTCCTGTCAGTCACACTGGAGCTGCTCACAGTAGCGGTCCACTGAACCACAGCAGTCTTCAGATTCATTCTTTAAGTGCTGGCAAAGGCACGCCTTTTCCATCTCCTTCCTTGGCAAGCTCCTGTAGCACACCATGGCATCCAGAAAACAGAACGTTGCCCCAGACATGGCAACCTTAGTTAGAAAGATCTGTGAAAGAAAGGAAAAAAACTTCACTACAAATTGCTGCTCAGACCTCATGCCACTTTCTTGCCTGACTGCATCCCGTTGTCTTCTTGACCCAGTAGACCCTTAAAAAAAAAGTCACTAGACTTTGTTATTCTGTAGCGTTATCTGTCCTAGAGCTGGTTAATAACACGTGTAATGGTGCCCTGGAATGGAGCCAGGAGCCCACATGAGCTGTACTGGTGCAATATGCTCAGGTACAGCTACTGAGGCCACATGGGAAAGTTCAGAAGCTAGTCAGCTTCTTTGGAACTAGTCAGCATAAAATGCATTTAACTCATCCAAAAGTGAAGTTATAAATCCATGCTCCTGCAGGCAGCCATACACAGAGAAGGGGAAATTACGCTGGAAAACAAAGGCACTGTAGCAGCCGTGGGAAGCAGCACGCAAATAATTACAGACACGCTGCCGGTGAGATGCTGCAGCAGAACGGGATGTTCACTAACTACAGGAAAAAAATTCTCCCATGACATCAACAAGATCAAAATAACAATTCTATAATCCAGCTCTTCAAAAGATGGCACAGAGTCACTTGTAGAGAAAGCAAAATAGGAAAAACAGTGATCCAAGGCTTGAGGAGAGAGTCTTCAAACTTTTGATCTTTTTAATTGTGAAAACAGGAAACAAATTATTGGATTATGATAATTTCACAGGAGAAAATCCTTGGTACTTGAGGGCTTTTTGGCTTAGTGGAAAAGACTCAACCAGAATCTGTCCCTGCAACCAGAAGCTGAACATGAAGGCTACAAATAGGATTATACATCAATAAATGCATCCATTTTGAGTAACACAGAGGTCTTACTTAAGTCTTCAGAGTTCTGGGATGACCTTGGTTTCAAATATCCCCACTTTAAGACAGAGCAGTTCTGCCAGTGTTTTGAATTGTAGCATCCTTCCTTGGGCTGCCTGTTGGCTTCCCTTCAGCCACAGGTTTCATTCCAAACTCCCCATCCCTTTGCTGATATCACCCTCTCTATTCCCAAACCAATCTTTCATACAGCGCAATAGTAGGATTTGCAAAAGAACCATTGTATAGAGTTGCACTGTGCCAAGACACCGGACATCTTCATCTTGCAACAGTGTTCTGTCTGTTGTGTGCTGCCAGAACAGAGCATAAAATCTCTTTGATTTCCACTGAGACAGTAAGGCAATTCTTCCATTATTTTATTTATTTATTCAAATTGAAGTACTGTGGGTCAAAATATTTCCCTTCCATAATTTCAATATTGCAGCTTCAGCATTGTTCTTATTCACTTTGAATTAGGTCAAGTTACAGTACCTTGAAAAGTAAGCATTTAAAGCACAATGTCTTTGTTGCAGACCCTTTTGGTTGCAATACGTATGATGAAAGCCACACTGACATTGTTCTTCAAAGGTATTAATGAATCATTAATTGCCAGACAAGCTTACTTTTTTTTTCGAGTTAGCAGACAACAGAGAAATTAACTCTTGCTGAATTTGCTAATGGATGCCCCTCTGCTCTAAAAGGACTTCACATCTCCAGTAGTGCTTCCTTAGATCACAAATTCAGATCATTGTTTTCAAGTTATTTTAAATAAGAGATAGTCCATTATACCCATACTATTCTGTGTAGTAATATCTATAACATGATTTGACAGCAGATGCAGTAAACCATTAAGACCACAGAAAGCTTGCACAGGCAATACAAGCATCCAACATGGGATTTCACAATGTTTACATAGAGATTAGGTAGTTATTGCTTCCTGTATAAGAGGAGAAGTGAGATTGTACTTTGAACATAAATAGCCAGTTTGTCATAGCGCTTCAGTAATATCACTTCTTTGTTAAATTGGGAAGCTAAGACTGAATGTGTTCAAAAACTTGTCCAGTTCCCAGACAGTACTAGCACTGGGATGGGGGGAAAATCCTGGGCTAGGTCACTTTCTGCTGGAAAACCCATGTCAGTGAATGACATCATAGCTATCCACATTCTTGCGGAGAGGAAAATTCAGATGGATTCACCATTATCTTTAGGTTTTACCCTTCTGTACCTCTTCTTCCAAGACCTGGAATAGTTTTTATCACAGATTGTGCACCATTTTGAGAATCACAGCTGATAACTTGTAGGGAAAGGCTAGAAGCACTTTAGAAAGTGGGATTAAAATTCAGGTCTTATTCAAGTGAAGCAGTGATTTAAGCTGGGTATCATTATACACAATTCTATACTATTTTACACACGAACTATTCTATATATGCAACAATAAGTGCGTCATTTCTGAAAGTTACACAAAATGAAGGCAATATATGGCTACAAACAAAAGACAAATACTGGAATATAAATAAATACATAAGACACACAGTGGTTTCTTCACGCTGTGCTTAGCTCTGGTGGGACATCAGAGAGAACAGCATATTAGCTTCTAATGGCACGCTTCAGATGGAAACAGGCCAGCTGAGGAGACTTGGCAAGAAAAAATAAGGGTGCATTTGGGGAGATTATTTGCTGTAGATGAAACTGAGGGAAAGAATAATAACATATAGTAATAGTTAAAGACTACTGCAAAATTGTTAATAAACTGTTCTTAGTAATTATTGGATTGGAGAATTAGTGCAGGGTTTAAAATGTAAGAAGGGAGACGAGGAGCTGGGTATTAAAAAAGGGTTTTCTTAGTGAAAGCACTAAAACAGGCTACAAGCAAGGGGGAAAGTGAAATCTCCAGAAATTTCTAACAGGTCTGTATGACCCATGGGCTCTGCCACCCTGATAACCTCTGTGGGTGATGGGGCTGAGAACGAAACATCACACTTCTGCGTCTGGTTCCTATCATCCACACCAAAGCTAATACCATGAAAACATCTTCCCTGCAGTCTTTCCAGCATTTCACAATTTCCTATCTCCATGCAGATTTACATAGACACAGGAACTAGTGATTGCCTCTAAGTTACGAGGGGGATAGGAGTGAGAACAAGAGTTGAATGATAATACCTCTTCCCTGCTGAATCTCCAAATGTGGAAACCCAAACCAGATATCCGGAAGGGTTTGCAAAGTCTGTGTTTTAAGGGATGATTCAGTCTTCATATCTCTGCTCCCTCTCTCTGTTATTCACAGATGATGTTCAATAAGCTTTATTGGAAATAACACTGACATTTGTTTGAAGCCCAACTGTTGTACCCCATGAAGCATAACTACTTTATTCTTTGTGTCTGCAGCTCCCTGGGCCATGTATGGGCCATGTGGGCTCACCCATTCTGAAGGGGGCACAGGCATGGCTCCACAGCTCCAAAGAACTAGACAAGAGAGCGCTGCAGTTGGGTTAAGAAAGAGAAACACAAGTAACAAAGTACTCAGAACTGCAATGGATAAGAATCTGCGTGGGATCCTCAATTTCACAATAGCCAGCCACCATATCAAGTAGGGTAACTCTATAGAAGATGGAAAGTAAAGAAAAATACTTAAAAGGTTTAACTTACTTTCTTTGGGATAGATCTTAGTGAGATGTTGGACACCTTCCATTGTTTTCACTAATGCTTGCAGATCATAAAAACAAGCAGCTCCCAGCACATGTATAGTCATACTGTTGTACCTGAGCAAAATCTTACTATTAGCTTGCTTGACACTTCACCTTTTTTTTTCCCCATGGTTAAAAGTATGTTTTAAGCCTGCTCTCCCCTTGGATGGGACTTTGATGAGTATTCAGGCAGGCAGACTTGGCAAGTTGAAAATCTCACAGAATGACAAACTGAAGGAAATGCTAGTGATTTTTCACTTGAAATGCCTTCTAAATCCACAGGATTTTCAGTGAAGTGCATCAGAAACACCTTGTGAATGAATAGTTTTGACCTGGAATGATCCAAAGACAGCAGATTCTGAATCCTATCTATTCATCCTTGCAAAATATAATTTTTTCTCATAACTTAGCTATTTAACAGAGCACTGTACATAACTGTACCTGCAGAAATGAAGTGCGGTGCCTTACCAAATAGGCATTACAGTCAAATTTACTGTAGCTATTATCCATGCTAGAACATGCATATTCCTATTCCTCATTTGGACTACAAGTTACTTGGAACTTTTATCTTTGTGTTCATTAATCTCACCTCTCATATGCAAATAAAACCTTAGTATCTCCTACAGTAAATCACAGAATTATAAAGGTAGGAAAAGACCACTAAGATCGTCCAGTCCAACCCCAACCCATCCCCACTAACCACATCCCTCGGTGCCACATCTCCACAGCTCTTGGATGCCTCCAGGGTTGGTGACTCCCCCAGCTTGCCGGGCAGCCTGTGCTGATTTATTACCTCTCTTTCTGAGAAGAAATGTTTCCTAATGTCAAATCTGAACCTCCTCTGGTACAACTTGAGGTCATTACCTCTCATTCTATGAGAAAGTAGGGAGCATGGACCTGCTGTGACTGTCGCTGCATTCTCTCAGTCTCATCTAGAGCAGTGACATCCATCCATCCCTGCGAAGCCTAAATGAATTCTTGTCATGGCACTGTTGAGGAGAGCTGCCCTGCGGATACCACTGTGGCTACAGGCTGAAGTTACCCTCAGGGCATGACTGCAGCCATATGTTTACCACTTTATAGCAGACATTTCAGGGGAACAGGGAGAGAATAGAGACAAGGAAAAATAAACTACACAATCACTGCATAGATAAACAATTATTAATAAACTCCATTAAAAATGAAATGAGAATAGCTATTTGAGTACATAATTGACACGATGAATAAGACTAAACAGATTATCTGCTGAAATAATGTATATTTTTTCATCAAACCAATCAGTGCTGAATAATGGCTGGCATAATATATCTGGGTAAATATAAGCATTTCATGTTCCCCTAAGATGACAACTAACTAATCAGCACACATTCAAACCAAAGTACGAACATGATTACAAATAAAAACCCCAGATGATATGGATTCATTTGAGAAATTTAACCATTTGATTAGAGATAGCAGCATGATCTTTCCTAGTTCCTCCCTCCTAGGATGGCAGTCACGTCTATGCACAAAAAAAGGCACAAACTGATTGGAGGATAAATCAGAAGATTAAGTATTTAGCATAGCATTTAAAAATACTTTAATTGTGTCGTAATTAACAATGCCGCAAATTAAATTAACAGCTATAAAGGATAACGAGGCAAATTATAGCAACCTGCCCTTCATAGCAGTACACCTTGCTTTATGGATGCTCACTTCACGTAATTTGGATGAAATAGGTGCTCCCTTTATCTACAAGGACAGACAGGTGGTGATGTTCTCCCACTGAGATGTGAACACCTGCCAATGAGTGCAAAGACACATATTTAGAGAGAGCAAATAGCTCAGAAGTGATTCACTATGTTCCTACCCACAAAACGAGAGATCTCATTTGCTCCCAGCCTGTCAGGGACAAACATCACGCTCTTGGAAAGCAAGGAAGTGACTCAGTCTCCAGAACTCTTTCCTGAGGTACGGAACCCGGTTTCACCAGTATCACACTGGGGAGGCTGTAATAACCTCCAGCAGTTATTGCCAAGTCTCTTATGCACTTCTCTGAAGTACTTCCCTGGTGTATTCTGTAGCTCTTTAGATAAAATGGACCATTAGAGCAGAGATTAAGGTTTGCATGAGAATACTGTGGCAGTAAACTTTTTGTTGTGTTCTACAGCATCACAAATACTCTTTTTGAATATCATAGAAACATAGAATACCCCAAGTTGGAAGGGGCCCACCAGGGTTTGATGGGCTTCTGAAGAACGTCCTGAAGTTCAGCAAGGGAAAGTGCAACATCCTGCATCATGGAGGAGCAACCCCACACACTAGTACCTGCTGGGCACCATCCAGCTGGAAAGTGGGTCTCCAGAGAAGGACCTGAGGATCACAGTGAACACCAAGTTAAACATGAGCAAGCAATGTGCCCTTGCCACAGAGGAGGCTGATGGTGCCTTGGGCTGAATCAGGAGTGGCGTGCAGAAGTCCCAATTCTGAGACCTCTAAACAGTTGCAGTATTTTACCTGACAGGCTGTGCAATGATGATAAATGACAATAGTAAGCAAGTTACCTTTCTATCCTAGGAAGGTGTGATCTATCAGCTTGGGTGAAAAAAATCTTAGTCACATAATCTTAGCCAAGTATCTCTGTGCCCATACACTGACTGCTGAACAAGGACAGAATCAGATTTCAGCAAGCACAGATGTTTACCATGAGAGAAATCATAGGGAAAGAACACACTGAAAGCTAATGAAGTGTCACTGAATAAGAGTTATTCCATACTAAGTTACTCCAGGAGTTGATAATGCTGTTTTAGACCTTGTTCTTTGATAAACAACTAACATCATGTCAGACAAAATAAAATCAGTTAGTTCGAAACTTACGTTACTGTACAACAGTCAAGGTCTCTTGGTACTGATCATAGACATGTTAATAATCCTTTCATTATGCATAGCTTTTGAATTCAATACCACTGTTGTTTTGCTTACATCGTTATTACAGTGCTCTGTAAAGTTACTTTCATAATTAATTTCTCCAGGAAGAACAATTCATTTCAGTTATAAGCAATTTTGCAGCTTATGAGAAATAACCCAATGCCCTGCTTCCTCAATGCACTTTCCATCAAGTATTTATGTGCAACTGGAGCCGCTCTGCCTCTCTCTCTCTCTCTTCCTCTCAGCTGAACTTTACATAGACCTCAACAGTAGTTGATGCTTTTGTTCCCACTGCAGACTTGACCATTTCCTGGTGCCTGTACTACCTCCATTTTCACAACATAATTAGGGTCAGATGCTAGTTCTGTGAATTAAAGAGCATTTGGGCTCTCCTTCCAACAAGCCCTTCTACTCCCTTCTTGCAAAACAAAGCTGTCACATGCATTCTTTAGATGGTGTTGGATTACATTACACCACTTGACCTCAGTTGCTATGCTAAGATAATTATGCCAGGTATTTTGCTGATAAAAATCACCATGGCTTTCATGTATGCTGTAGAGCTCTATTAATTCATGCCAGTAGAAAATCAGGCACTTTGTAAGAATTTAGGGCCAGAGACAATACTCCAAGTTGACATAAGGGTTCTCACCAAGTTAACTAGCATGTCTGGAAGTCCTTCAACAAGACAGAAATGAAGGAACCAAGGAACAAGCAAATTTACTTCCGTAGAGCTATCAGACAAACTTTCTCCCACTTACCCAACTGTTCGTCATCATGTGGAAAAGAAATGTACATCCTTGCTGACATGCCACACCACAGGGCAGCTGCCACCATATCCTCAAGCACTGTTACTGGCAATGCTATGTACAGAGAGAATTGTGTAATCGATCAAATCCATTCTCTTGCACTAGAAGTTTGAAGAAGTTTGTTCTGGGACTGAGCCTGGCCCAAAGTGTTTGTTGGCATGTAAGAGGACTCCCTGCTCTTGGCACCTATGCAGAGCAGCTCATTCCTCCAAGCCCTCAGCCACCCAAATGAACTTATTGCATGGGTTGGCTGGAGCCAATGGTTTGCCCTGTAACTTCTCAGTCTCATGTGGCCTTTCCAGATCTGCAGCAAGAGATTATTGCAAGCTCTTACTTGGAGTATGAAGCTGCAAACAGAGTGTGAACAGAGGAACCATGGCCCTGCACAGAGCGCTTTAGCCAGCAGACCATGACACTGGCTGCACCATCCCCATCCAAACAGAACATAGAAGAACTCCTTAGAGTGAACAGTTGGTGTAAAAACCTTGCTCAGCATGCTAAGATTAGTTTTCATTAACCACCTGGCTTTAAAATTACTAATTTCACCCCATTTTAACAAAGTGAAGTCTGCTGTATTCCTTGGGTCATAACATACTCTATTTCTATCACCAGAAGTAATGTGGATCACTTTCTCACTGTCAGAGCTTTTATTTGGTATATAGATTCTGCACAACAGCTTAAGGTGGATGGCAAATCCTGCATTAGCTACATCTCTAGGTCTGATCAGAAGATTCGGGGGATTAGTTGCACTTTTTAAACCAACTTCTTTCATTCTCTGCATATCACATACATGCTTACTCATGTATAATAAATTACCATAGAACTGCATAAAAACACTGTTTTAATGCAAAAATGGAGGAAGACTCAGAAAAAAATGACATCATACCAAACAAGTGCAATGCAGTAATCTAATAAAGCAGCGTTATCGCAAGGTGAGTTGTTTTGTTTCAGCTGAGTGCTTGAAATGCAATCTAATGTCTCTGTGGAAATGGCTGAAAGAAACAACAGATGTCTCAAATTTTTGCCTTTCATGTCTTATTACAATCAAGAGAAGATGGAAGGGCAAAAAAAAGGGGTTAATAATTTTTCTCTCTAGAAGTTCCTATGAACACCACCTACAATAATATGTGGCAATAACTGAAAGACAAAAAGCAATTTAGATGATGATAAGCATTAATAAATCAAAAGGTTCCTTGGGAACATTATTCCTAAGGATAAAAGGTAGAAAGAAGCAGAGAAATTGTACTAGCTGTTCGTCTGAATAAGAGCAGCACTGTCCCTGCAGCCTTCAGCATAGCCATCTTGTATTATTCGCCCCAAAAGCACTCAGCTGAGAAATTCAGAATGAGATGCTTGTGATCTGATTTGCACTGGATACTTCTGACTTGATTGTCTCATTCAGATGTGCAGCTGTGGCCTCCGATCCACATCCCTGATCTGTAGGGATGGGAAAGCTGTTACCCAAGTGGGCTTGAGCTACTTCAAGCTTCAAGTTCAAGGTTTGCAGCAGGGCTTCCCACTAGCATCGTCTGAGATGGAGACATCTACTTTCATCGACTCACCACATTGTCTTGCAAGTGAACTAGCAACAACTGCCACTGTTGATTATTTGCCCAATAGGTAACATTAGAATCTGCTTCACACTGCAGTGGCAGCCACTTACCTCTGCCACCTCGTGCTGGAATGCCAAGCAATCCCCATATCCCTAACTCTATTATTTTCTCCTTTTGCTGCTTAAGGAAGATGAGGATATAATTTACATTGGCCATACAAAGTGACTCCTAATAAGATGAAAACGCTTTGAGAAAGTTTACATGCAAAACGCAGGCCAAGCGATGCGGGCAGCACACTGTGGGACGTGCTGCAGGGCCCGCAGTGCCATTCCCACGGTGGCTCCTGCAGGATGCCACTACCATCACTGCTACTGCACGCTTATAGGCAAAGGGCCAAGCGTTAAACTCTGAATCATCACCAGCTGCATACAGAAGTGCTCAACAAAGCATTAAGGAAGGGATGCTGATGCTAGAGATCAGGCCGTTCTGTTGTATAAGCCACTTAAAGATGACGCGCACAAGTCTGCCTGAGATACTAAATAATCACCCTGCTTCTGCATTCCTGAGCTGAAATTCTGGAGAGGAGTTCACACAAAAGAGCTTAGCTTTGATCTTAAAAACGTTATGCTTCAAATAAAGAAACTGAAGAGATAGCATTTCTTTTCCTGGTTGTTTGAAGGCCTAGATTTAAATGTGTAGACATCGATGGGCTGTGCTGGTGCTAAGTGCCTCTGAAAACTGAGGGGGGGGAAAAAAATTCAGTCTTTGCACCATTCAGTGAGTGATCTCATAGGTAATACCAAAGGCTATAGACAACGACAAGGGTCCAGTTGGTGAGCATTGTACTGCAGCCAGACTTCACAGAGAGCCACATAACTGTTTAAAAACCCGATAATACCCTAATTTCTTGACACTCCCTACAAAGGTACAGCACTGTTTATGTACAAATGTGTAAGAATCAAAACATTTCTGTACATACTGAAACTGTTTTCAGACTAAATAAAAAGCAGATCTCTTTGTGCCAGGTATATGTCATTACAAGGGCTAGCTTGTCTTTGTTTCTAGCATTGCCAAAAAAACACAGTGATTTAGGCTAAAGCTATCAGGAGCATGTTCCTGCCTAACACCAAATTTTCATATTTCAGTGTTTATATTACCACTGATTTTGGATAAATTAAAAATACTGTCACCTGCTTGAGAAGCTCTAGCATCTTGCCATCCTTCTTAAGAGCTGGCCGGGGATACCTTGGCCACACAGATTGGTTTTTCCAAAGCAGAAGACAGGGAGGGAAGGGCCAGGGATGTTCCCATCTGCCTATCCTTCCCCTGCTAGGTTTTAATATTCTAAAACTTCACAGAAGTGGCATCCAGAAGTATAACCTCTAGTATTATTCAACTCTGAAAAGCTTGGGAGTTTGTTGCCACAGTAAGTCTGGCTCATCTTACCACATGCTATCAAAGACAATCCTCTTTTTCAAGGTAAGATTATTGCTTGCATTGTCTGAGATACTTCATATTGTTTGTTGACAATGTAATTCCATTTTCTACACTGAGCATAAAGTTTTCTTGTACACAGGGAGTTAAGATCTAGTTAAGGACTGAGTTCACAGCACAGAACTTCCTCATGGCAGTCAGCAGTTGTACATGTGAATTAAAAGCAAGACTTCAAATACATCAGGTGTTACAGTTTATTCTAGCAATTTCCAAAACAAAGCATGCCAGCTCAAGCAATCCCAGATAAAACAAGAAATCACCACGTGGCTACTGACAGGAAACTCATCCTGCTGCCTAGCACACTTCAGAAGAAGTACCAGAAGGGAGCTCATCCCTACAAGAGCTTCTTGAGCCCAGGTGTGGTGCCACATGGCCCCAATGTAGAAAGAAGGATGATGAAGATTTTAGCATTAATACCACCATGTTTTCTAAGCAGATAGCAACCTGGCTACAGTAGGAAACAGCCCCATCTCCCACTGGTGGCTATGCTGCAGGGCTGCCATCATCTGGAAGAGCGCTCAATGCTTTTCTGTACATCTTGACCCACAGCTTCCACTCATTTTCATTCTCCATTTAGATTTTTAGATGAAATACCCTCAGACTTAGTAGTCAGGTAGATTGCATTCCCATTGACTCTGAACCATCCAGGAGATGCAGCCAGAGCACAGTGTAACAGCCACATCCTCTCTCATTTGATGTAATACACATCTAGAGCAGAACATCTGCAAAGCTGTTACTGCAAAGCAGTAATCCCTACTGCAAGAGGTTTGCACAGCTCAGTAACATCAGTGAAGCTGCTCTGGTCTCTGCCAGGAAGCATCTAATTAGAGAAAAGCCTGAAGGATTGTGATTTCCAGAAAAAACTGAGCATTTGCCCACCCAAAGTCGCTAAGGCCTCTAGGTGGTATTCTAAGACAAACACAAAATTATCACCCTTACAAGGAGCTTAACTTAGGCACTCAGCATAGCAAATAAAAGATTTGGGTCAGAGTGCCCTAAACAAAGGATCTAATCTTCGCAATTCCTCAGGCGAGCAGGAATTTACAGTGGCAGGTGTGAGAGAAAGGAAGTGAAAGGGGAGTGCAGCCAAGAGGGCACTGACCCCTGTTAGCCTGAGCTGGTGCAGCATTCATCCCTGTCTACAGCTAGAAGGTTGAGCAGGGGGAGATGAAGAACTGCTTCATTCTCTGCTGCCACTGCAGTCATAGAGTGGCTTAGGTTGGAGGGGACTTTTAAGATCATCCAGTTCCAACTCTCCTACCATAGGTAGGATTGCCAGCCACTAGATCAAGTGCCCAGAGCTCTAACCAACCTGGCCTTGAATGCCTCCAGGGATGAGACATCCACAGTCTTTCTGGGCATCTTGTTCTAACACCTCACCACCCCCTGAGTAAAAAATTTCTTGCTAACATCTAACCTAGATCTCCCGTCTTCTAGTTTAAAGGCATTCTGCCTTGTCCTGCCACTATCAGACCATACAAAAAGTCAGTCCCACTTCTGCTTGTAAGCTCTCTGAGTATTGGAAGGCCTCAGTGATGTCTCTCTGTAGCTTTCTCTTCTCCAAGCTAAACAAGCCAGTCAGGCTGTCACTCTCATGGCACTGCTCACGTGAGACTACTGGGGCAGGGCATCCTTCTGTACAGCAGCATCCTGGACCAGCTTAGAAGTTTGCAGCCTAACTGTTCAAATAGGCATAGCATAATCTCACAATAAAAAAGTTACACTGACACATCTTGGCTCTGGGTCCCATGCTGGATGAACTGACCTACAGCCACAATAGCTTTTGCCAAAAAAAAAAAAAGCAAACAAACGCACATGTGCACATGCACACATGGCCACGAGCCTGCCTGGAGGCAGAACAGCCAAGGACACGCAGCCTTCAGTAAGTGGCAGATTTCTTTGGAACAAATGCTTGGCAAGAATATACTTTTATATTTTACTTCCTACAGCACATCAAGAGTAGCATCTGTTTTACTAGCATGCACTTATTAAGCTGGTAAAGGCAGCATTCTGGCGTGGTTAGTGAGAAATAGACGTTTGTATATTGCACAGATCACAGTCCAACTTGCCTAGCTGTCTGAACAGCATGTTCTGCGCCATCAAAGCATCACTTGACTTTTAAAGACGAACTAGGTGTATTTTATGGAAGTGAGGACAGATCCTCCAATCAAACCCGCAGGTGATAAGAGTCTGGAAGCAGGCAGCTTGCCCAGGTCAGAGCTGCTGGTCCCAGAGCACCTCTCCAGCAGGCTCTGGTATAAGCATCACAACAGGTCCAAAGCCCACCCAGATCTGATAAAGCCCTTGGCATACCCCAATGGTGAGATAGTCCCTATTCTTACTCCTTCTGCTGAAGAATAACACACTGCAGTTAAAAGCCACTACAAACTGTTCCACCCACAACTCATGTCTACACTTAGCAGCACTGACAGATGCAAATGCCTTTCTCTTTCTAGAATTTTATTTGCTATTGACATCAGCAAATAAACCTTGACCCAATCTGAGCTGACAGCCTAAAGATGAACAGTTTGATATTTGAATTTCCATCTCCTCTTATACCATTGCACCAGAACACATTCCCACACAACCGAGCTACTAAAAGCCAGCTGCACTTTCAATATAGATTTTCTTATTCTGCTGCTTCTAATGCTCCACGGCCTTTGTTTCTAGGCTGTACAGTTAGTATCAGAGTAATGCTTTCAAAACATGTCTTTGCTTATGAGTTCCAAGCAAAGAGCAAACTGGCTTCGTCAAACAAAAAAAAAATCATCCTCTCATCAAGGGCACAGGAGAAAAATACCATGGGAACACCCAGTGCCCTCCTGTCCTGCTGTCTAACACAAAGCCACCCGCCCCACTGGTGCTACAGGTTCAGGATGTCTACAGATGGTCAAACAGTGCAAGTTAGAAGTGGAACCGATGCAGGGGGAAAAAAAAAAAAAAAATCAAACAAAAGGTCAGATCAGATCACAGGAGTTCAACAAGGCGGACAAAATTGAACGGCTTAATAAGAATCAGCCTTCTAGTGTGTACTTTGTCTCCCCCTGCCTTCCTGCCCTCTTCATTTCTCTCACCTGCTCAGCAGATTGAAAACACAACACTGATCCGTGGGCTACTCTGTTCGTGATGCCCACCCTTTGGAGCTGGAGCAGGGATTCCCCACCTGGAATTGTTTGGGGTTGCATTCAGTAACCAGTGTTTGCTTTACAGTGGCACCTATCCAGCTCTCGCTAAGCCTTGTGCTCATCATCCTAGCTGTCATAAAAATGCCTGGAGACAGTATGTAGCAATTACACCTCTCCACCCCCATCCACCTCCAAAAAAAGAGGCATCTTCAATAGATAACGAGAATAGAAATCTGTCAAAAGGAAGCACTACCAGTACTGTCATTAGACAACCTCTGTTGCTGTTTTTCACATCTCCTGTTGCCCATCAGCAGCCTTCAGGCTCAAAGCTCTGGGCCTTTTGTCCTTGCTTTGGCACATTCAACATGTGGAATTCATCACCCTCATAAGGGTAGCATCTGCTTTTTACTGTGTAGGAATTCTATAAAGCATTGTTATCATTGCTCCAAGTGAGGAGAGCTATCAGCATGAATCACAGACGAACTGAGAGAAGATTTTCAGGATTAATAGGTCTGAAATGTTTCTGACAGATCAGTTAAAAGATGCATTAAGGTGGAGTATAACACTCATCAAGCCCAAGAATTGCTTTTCTTTCCTTGACTTCTACCAACTGAAGCAAATCCTGAGCTGCTGAGTCAGCTTCTTGACATACTTGTTCAGGAATAACTGGAAAAGATTAGTAAAAATACATAATTTTATTGCAGAGTTTTTGTGATGCATCTTAACATCATTGGTATTTACTGCAGTCACTCTTCACCATTATTCCATAGAGTTGCTCAGTACTCTGAGGAGCCAGAAGCAACATACATTTTAGTTGATTCTTACACAAGATACAAGTGCATCTCTATGGCCATCAACTTGGAAAACTATATCTGGGGAACAACAACAAAAAAAAAAAAATCAGCTCTACTTTCTATTGAATTAAAATTAAGAAGATAGCTGCAATATAGGATGATGATGGAGAGACTGCCATTGAAATATTTGTATTTTAACAACAACAATTGCCTTCCTTCTGTGTTTTAATACAGTTCAGAAGAGAATTTTAAAGCAGGGAGAGACACTGGACACCTTGGGAGAACTACCACCAAGCCAAACCCTCCACCAAGGTGCCTGCCTGGCCAGCAGCAGTGAAGAATCTGTTTCATCTCCCAGGCACTACATGGAGTAATGGGGGAAGGTTTAGGCTCTCAGCCCCCATCCCACGAGCTGCTCTTCTGAGCTGCCTGAAGAGACTGGAGAAAAGCAGCCTAGGAAAAGTCTGCTGGGCTGGTAGTGTCTTGCCAGACTGGGGGGACTAATTCATTAAATAAAGGGTGGACTCTGTACCAAAGCCTCCTTAGCTAAGCTACCCCAAAGTGCCTTAATTAAGGTAATTTCATGTGTCCTCTGCTATCAGCAGCTACTCATGTACAAGTAGGTCTTCATAGCATTTCATCCTTCTTTGCTCAGACAGGCTACACAGTTAGGCTTGAGATGAAGTGCTGGCAGCTTGACCATCTCCCCTAAACAACACCATTTATCCTATGCAGATGAGTTTAGTTTTATGGCATCATGGAATCCCTACACACTTACAAGACTGCATTAGCTTATGCTTCAGCCAATATTCAATACATACATGTGAACTACACGACTGATTCGTACTGAAGGAAGATGGCCTATTATCCATCCTGGGAACAAATGTATGTGCTACATAAATGCACTTAGCTGCCAAATACAAACTGGATTATGGTTTTATTCTTATATAAAAAAAACACTGACTCTTCACATAACGGTAAATATGAACAATGTTTAAAGGACCTAAAGTACATGATGAGCAGTCTCAACCATTTTACTAAAGCAAATGTAATAATAGAGGAAGAGAGGGGTCTTAGAAAAATATTGTAATGAAAATGGCATTCAGAAATCCATTAGCAAGTGACTGCTTCATCACAGCACTAGGAAAGTATTTTAAAAGTAAGCAAAGATCTTTGCTTTTAAAATCCTTAATGAAGATGTAAAGTATTAAAAGCCACTGGGAAGTCTTAGAAAATGAAAACAAGACCATGCAACAAAGCTAACACCTTGGTTCATAATGGATTACAAGTCGATACTGTTGTTCTTGCATACATTACAGCATACTGCCATTATCCAAGTGAATGATACTAGAAAACTCACCTACATTTTTTCCTTGGCCTCCTTATTTCCAGGAAGATTCACTTCATGTGTTGATCTCTCAGATGGGTACTATAGTAACAGATGAAACGTGACTATTTAAATTGCCTCTTATTAAGATAAACAAAACTCATACAGGTAAACTCTCAGAGCACTAAGAAAATAGACACAGTAAAAAAAACGGTAAGGAGAGTACTTGCAGAGGATTAGATTTTGAAACCTAGATATAGTCTGTACTTCTGGCATGAAATGCAATGTGATTTCTAGAGGCAAAACTCCAACCACTTTAAAGAAGAAAATTGGTGTTTACTAGGTTTCCTAGCTGGGAAAAGGGATCATGCGTCCTACAACATCTGGGGTTCAAGGCCTCCCAGCACAGGTAGCGAAGGCACTCTCCCTTAAAGGCTTTTCAAAGCACCTTGCGGAAGGAGGGAGCATTTTCCCTGGAGATGTACAGTTCAGACAGAACCTGTGATTTTTTTTTTTTATGGCTGCAGTGTTTTTGACAAGCGCTTACCTTCTGTCATTTTGTTGTCAAGTATGGCACTGAAGAGCTCTGAGAAATGCAAGTGCAGTGCTTCACTGTGAACAACCATCAAGCAGCACTGCTTACTCTGCCACACCAAGGAAAAGATGATGCCCCAGAGGTTGCAGACCCCTGTAGCTTACCCTTTGCCTAGAGATCAAGTGAGGAAAACCAAGCTGAATACTCATTTTTTAATGCAAGCCACAATTGCAGGCACGCTCGATCTGCAGCACGCAGTTGGGCAAGTTGAGAAAAGCTGTTACTCACCCAACAACTAAAAATTAACTGCTTGGTAAGACTTGAGCCCTAGGACCTCTGCAATAGGAAATAAAATCCCTGGAAATAATCAGGTCTAAAAGAGCCCCCAAGGTCTCACCTTTGGCTGTCATTCCATCAGAAGGCCAACATGCCTCTGCCCTCCCAGGTCGCTCTCTGACACAAGCAGCATCTGCTCCTGTTTTACACTTTTTGAGTAGGTATGCAAGGAGCACAGCCTCCCTGCACCTGCTTGCACTGCAGAAAAGGGTAATATTCAGCCCTAAATTGAAGTAATCTGTCTTTGAGCTCTCAATTATCTTAGATACAACTAAGTACATGTTTCTAAGGTGAGTGAAGCCAATGTAAGGACACACAGCTGCAGAACGGATGAGTAATTCCCTTCCTTATGCTTGATCAAAAAGAAAAGAGTCTGAAGTGTAACAAAGTTGATGTATTATGGCATTAACGAATTGGGTCTTGTATTTGAATACAAGAGACTACAGCAGACATTCAGGGTTGTGAAAGTACTGCTTATGCACTCCACAGCTTAACGAGTAGTGCAGTAATATATAGGCACTGATTGATTTTATAAGATAACAATGATTTCATACATTGTAGCTATTCTAAAGCAATGCACTGTCATTGCACTTTTGCTCCTGTCAATGCCAAGCAGTTACTGGTTATTGATTGATCACTCCCTGCACATGAGGCCAGTTAGCAGAAGACCAGTCTGGGAGTCAGTCATATGACTAATTTTTAGATGGTAAGTAAGAAGCCCTCAAATGCGCTACTTCAGTTTTAGGAACTGAAGTAGCATGCATTTCTTTGGAGGTCTAATGTCCAGTTACTTTTGTCATTCTGTTTGTTACTCCAGTTTAATTTAATAGTCCAGATTCTGAGGTCAGGACAGGCAGAAAACCCTTTTTCTCACACAGAAGATGTCTGGACACATCCAATCTGACCAGATCCTCCGTTGCAAGGAAACTTGAGCTGCAATAGAGCATCTAGGATGCCCTGTTCGTCATTTCATACCATGCCTTTCATACACTTTATCAACCTCCCTTTGGGGACCAAGTAGACACTGCTCACACTTACCTAGTTACCAGGCTATGCAGATGATAAACCAAAGGTTGGATGGAATTTAGCTACCTATTAATTGCACCAACCTTAGCTTATAGCTTAAACAGCTTTTCTCCCTTAAGGCTTTTTTCCATGCATGCTTCACTTTTCCCTTCTCAGTCTGATAAGATGAGCAAACAAAGCCATTAGCTTCTCTGAATGAAAGGCTCCCTGTTTCCCAATCTCTTCTAGCCTTTGGCTCACTTGTCCTACTCCCCTCCTCCTTTGCAGCATATAGGCAATTGCTTCCTTAGCAGTCACTCAGGCACAGTATCCCATGAGCTCCATATAGGCACCATAACTGGCAAGTACCTAGCAACTGTGTTCCACTAGGATCACAGCAGCATGAAGTATAGGATTTTATCTTCATTCTTACTTTTGAGAAAGGCACTGCTTGTTTAGAACCTAAAGGATTTTATACAAAAATTGCTCATGTGAAATAAATTAATGCATAAAACGATGTGCTACAAGCTAGCCCAGTAGTCAAGGTAGAAGATCAAGAAACACACACCAGTAATGCAAGGTCAGACGAAAACCAAACACACAAGTCACAAACCTGAAGAATGCTAAGACCAAGGTGATACAAACTGAAGGAAACATCCCTCTCCCATGGGGCTGTTTTAAATACCAGCACTCAGCAGAGTACCCACAGGTGCAGTTAGGAGCCAGGGAAGGCTCTTTCTTCCCCAGTAATTGGTAGGTGGCCTCAGCTGGGACAGCCCTGCTCCCAGTTAAGGAGCCCCACACCCATCCATCTAGGAAAACGGCCACCTGAGAGCAGTGGGGTTCTGTATGCCTCTTTGCAACAGCTGTTAGAGCCTCAGTTCTAGAGCTCCTGTTTTTCACACCTGTGTCACACTATTTGCCCCCCCTTTTTTTTTTTTTTTCTCTCTCTTTTTTCCCTTTTTTAGATTGTTATCATTCTCTCTACATACTGTTTTTATTGGGGATACAGTTAGTTTGTCAGCTATTGATGGTTTCTAAGTATTTCTCATAGGAAATGCATTACAATGCCTATATGTATATTAAGAAACAAAAGAGATCCGAGGGAAATCAGTATTCCCGAAGACAAGAGGCTCAGGCTGGCTCGTATCCTTGCTGCTTACGGACCTTTTCTTTTCATTTGCAGCTGCCCTACTGCTTTTTGGTGGTGGCAGAAAGGATTCATGATTTCAAAACGTATTTTTTTGTAAGATTTAATGCTTTTTGCATTATGCTGCTTACTCTTGTGGGAACTGGTGAAACCAGAGCTGTGTTTGTTCCAACTCTGTAGTACCAAGGAACTGGGATTTCTGTGTAAAACCTTGGGCCCAAAAGAATTGTTAGCTGTTGCAAGCCAAGGAAACCACAGTGTTGTTGGCAGAGCCATTCTGGATGCTGGCTGTTGTGGCTCTGGTCAGGTATTACCACATAGCCAGAGAATTTGATGTTGCACCCTTGAAGGTCTTCTATATTTTTAGTACTGTCTTTGAAAAAATAAAGCCTAAAACTGCTAAAATATTGTCGGACTTGTCTTACTGTGTGTAATTTCGAAGCATTTGTTCCAGGCACACTACAATTTTTGCCATTTAGTGATTACCTTTAAATTCTGTGAAGCCTTTTCTCGTGTAGTGCTTTGGGAGATTGTCTGATGTGAAAAGCACTATTACACATTGAACTGATTATTGTTGTTTGTTGCTGTTAACACAGACAAGAAACCCTCCTGGCAGGGAAACAACTTCTTTGCTAATAAGTATTCATAATTTGTATCTCAGCAAAAGATGTAAACATATATTATCATTAAATAGGCTGTAATTTTAATTGCCTATAAATGTTATTAATTCTGATTGTGATTATTCAATAGGTAATAAAGATAAAGGCTGTCAAAATTAATTAAGTACATATTCATTAAATTCAAGGTAGCTTCAGTTTCTTTATTGCACAAATACAATTAACACTTAATCTGAATCTCAGTAAGTTACATAATCATGTGACTCAAAATAAAGGGAGGATACAACCTTGGCCTTTTACTTTTTACATGGGAAAACATTAATGATGCTGACATTGGAGACAATTAGACAGTGTCGGCCAATTGTTTTTAGTCAGCTTTCTCTCACATCTGTGGTGTCTACAAGCAAGAAGGGCCATTGTTTCTGCAGGCCTCCGTCGCGCTTTGGCTCTTTGTGCTAACCGTCAATCTCTTGCTGAATATCAAAGCTGTGAGGAAATTAGAACAGACCAGCTCTACTGCACCACACTAAAGCTTAGCAGGGTGCATCCACTATGCTACTAATTAGGCAGTGGCCAACAAAATAACCTGTCAATGTGTGCTTGCCATTTCCCACACACCTGCATTTCATACACTAATAAGCGTACAGCCAGAGAGAGAAAGGGATAACTGCTGAAGTGTGAAAAATGAACAAAATATAACAATGTTTCTCTCCCCACCTATACTACTACCAATTACCATTTAACATTAGGTAGAATCAACATGTCGGAAGAAATACAATACAGTATCTGAAACTAAAGAGGGGGTAGGACGGGGCAAAGCCACACATAGAGTGTATTAATGTTTGCTGTAGAACACCACACCGTGGAATCTCTCATTATTTATTTGAGCTGGGAGGCTGAAAATGATCGTGATTAGGGTTTTTCTATTCGTGTCAACTGAGGGAAAAATCCATATTTTAGCTACATACCAAAAATGAATGTATAAACACCATATCAAATGACATCCAGCGCTCTTCTAACATACCCCATCCTTCACACACATCACTGCATCTAAGCCAACACAAACTGGGCTCATGGTCTCCTTCTTACTCGCTTTCTTTCATCTGGTTGCGAGCCTCTTGGAAACTTCGTGCACCATCTTTCCAGAGCATAATTCCTTCCTTTTAGCCATATCAATCAGGATGTCGGTTCCAGGTTGCCAGGATGACTTGTAACAGTCATGCAGTTTTTTCCTGTCATGAATCTCTACCAAAAACATGGTTAGAAAACTTCTAGAAATGACTTTTCATTCCGAGGGATAAAAATATGCAAAACTGCACTGCTATTACTGTTATGAAAGGGGGAGGCCGGATGCTTATGTGGTGATTACAAATATTGTATTTGAGAAAGACTCATCCTCAACAAACAGAAATCAGTCTCATTACAATCTTTATAACATAGTATCGCTTAGAATTCACAAAACTCCCACTTACAAACCTTTGTAAATTACTGGGTCTTGTACAATAGTAATTCACACACCATATATTTCCTTCCCTTTCCCTGGCTTTAATGCCTGATCAGATTGCAAGAGTGATGATTTAGAAGTGATAGGTGCTGAAAACAAAGCAGGGCATGAGTACAGATATTAAGTCAGGTGCAAAATACCCAAGTCCAAGCTGCGAAGTCCATTACCTCTACCAAGGATCTGGCTTAGCTGAATTCAACGGTTCAAACTTTGAGCCCTTTTTCTTTCCCCTTTGCACAAACTGAAGGGGTGGAAATGCAAATTTACTCGTGTAAAACATGGAGATTCCCTTGTAGGTCTCCTTCCCACTCCACCCTGATGTATGTAGTTAAATTTGCTTCTTTTTTATTTTTTTCCTATAGGCTTGAGCTTTGGTGGATCAAGTGGATGAATAGCAGAATCCCCCTAGAAAGCACCAAGATGTATAGATGTCTCTCACTCCCGAGCAGCTGCCCTGCCGACTGCCTTTAATGTATAGCTGATTTTAAAAGAAGAAATGAAAACTAGAAGGACCGATGCAACGTGTGGATTTAGCTGTTTTCCTCTACAAGAAAAATCACTCCATCTCAATATGTAGGAGAAATGACTATATTGTTACGCTATCCTTGATGGAAATCATACAATAAAGGCCAATATTCAAATGGTATTTGTTAGATACTTTTGAACACCACTCTGCCTTTCATTAGACTTTATCCAGGAGCAGCATTTTCAATTATAAATAAAAACTTTCTCCGCCTCTTCCCACTTGAGCTCAAGTACAGAAGGCCCCTATTTAAAATGCAGCTCCCGAGCAGGCCACCAGGCCGCCTGTTCAGCTGCCAGTGGCTTTTGTGTACAAAGATGTTAATTGGTCCTAATCCCCTCCTAGAAGCTGTTTTGGTAGCCTGACCTGGCACCCCAAAGGACACCTTGGTGTGAAAAACTAAAGGGCCCATTCAAAAGAGAGTGAAAAGCGGCACTGAGCATTCCAACACATTTTAATTTCAGGAATTAAAAAAAGGGAGGGTGTAGCTAGAGGGCTGTGGCAGCGGGGGGACGGCACACAACATCCTCCTGGTTCTGAGCCGGGCGTACAAAGCAGGAGGAGCGGTGAAGTAAGCTCAGCAAACATCCCTTCCACACAAAAAGCTGTGGGCTGCGTGCGTGTCAGCCCCACGTTTGGATTTTCCTCTTCCACGTTGGCATTGCCAGTGCACAGACTGCATCTGGGAAGGCTGGGGGCTGTGGAAGGAGAAACCCAAACACAATGTGGGGGCCCAACATGGCCTCTCCCATTGCCTGGGGGGAGCTGCACAAGGCTAGGCTGAATAAGGGCCCAAAATGGCCTCTCCATCACCCAAGCGGAGCGACACAAGCCCAAGCCAAAGTATGCTTCCCTCTGCGTTCCACTTGCCCTTTCTGGGCCACAAATAAGCATCCAGGGTATGAAGTAGAGAAGACATTGTTATTAGGCACTTTCAGAGCAGCTGGAGGGGGGGGTGGAGGAAGAGGTGAGGAAGGAAAAATGGAGGAAAAAACAGCTATTACTGCAATCTTATAATCAAACCTGCAGAAGAAATGTTAGATGTAAACAATCCCCCTTAGGACGCTGTAAAATGCTATCTGTTCAGCATGCCATTGTACAAAGTGTACATTTACAGCTTGGGTGGTAAATTATGCTAATAGAATGCACAAACCTCAACCGCGAGGTTTTGAATTTTTTGATGCAGTTCACAGATCAACTTCATAGGTCAAAGGAGTTTGCCTCCCACAGCCTGATAAAGTAGAAAGATATGAAGTGTGTGTATTATTATAATCTTGTTGAATGCAAGTTTTTAGACAGAATACATTTGGTATATTTTCATCTGTGCATTTGTTCATAATGAATCTTTTTCGTTAGACACTGCTCTAGGCAAGGGCAAAACACTTAGGAGAGTCTTTTCATGGAAGTGTTTCAAGGTGTTAAATGTAAAAACCCGGTAATAAAAACTTCCACAGAACATGAGTGTACGCAGAAAAGAAACTACAGTAGCAATTCTTGCACCAAAGAACAACTACTTTTCCATGAGCATTTGCAACGCAAGAAAAAACTCGAGGCATATAAAATGATAGATCCCTTAAACAGCAAACTTGTTTAAAGAACAAGGACTTGTAGTTAGAAATGGAAGGTAAGACAAAGGCACAATGGTTGCACTAATTGTGCCAAACAAACCAACCAGCGCTTCAAAATACAATGTGCTGAAGAAATGCTGAGTACCCATTTGGACATAGCAGCAAAAAAGATCTCTGATGTTGGAAGGTCTGCAAATGAGATCGTCAGCATCTTCTGTGCTTGTGTTTTGAAAAATGAATGTTTTTTAATGCCAAAAAAAGAAATGATAGAAACTAGGGTTTGGTCATTTGTGGTTATCTCACAGTGCGTTTTCAAGATGAACGACTGATTCACTCCTATCATCATCTCTGGCTTGGCTCTCTGTGCCAGCTGCTTTAAAATGTTGAGGTAAGGAATATATATTGGGAACAGTGCAGGACCACAAAGGTGAAAAAGCAGATGATCAGGCAATAATTTTTTTTCTCAGAAGCTGAACAATGAAGTGAATGGAAATGTCAAAAATTAATTGCCAATGTTGAAGTGCTGTTACCATTCCTTTGCCCTCGGTGTATTTGTCATTGTGAGGCACAGACACATATGTCAATAACTTTCGATGTTTTATGGGATTATTTCTGTTTTAATTGACTTCTTCATGGCACAAACAAAGGCAAGAAGAAGGAATTTGGAGTGACCGTGGAGCAGGATGTTGGTGGGTGCAGCTACCACATGCTGTCCTGTGACATATATGGGGAGCTGCCTACAAGCACAAGGTACCTGTCCCCGGAAAAAGAGGCATATTTGAGACATTCCAACAAAAATAAGTCCTCGTTACAAACCAAGCCTGAAGACAGCAGAACAGATGGAATGCACTGACTGAGGAATGCTGCTGTGACCCCACCTGTGTCTCCCACAGACTTTGCAGGGCTCTTGAGTTGCACGGGATCCAGAGCAGAAGATGAAGATTAATGCAAAGCAAAGGCTTTCCCTGAGAAACAGACTGGATAATTAAAAAAAGGAAAATCCAAATTTTACTTATTTCCAGGGTGAGGAAATAGTAACTGCTCCAAAGCACCAAGCAGCTCTTGGTTTTCCTTGGGCTTTCAGATGAAGCTTGCGGTCTGCTACCAGTCCAAGATATGCAAAGCCGTGCTTTTCCCTCGCTATTACTGCACTTAAAAAAAAAAATAACAGGGAGAGAAATGGCCTCCAAACACCACTCTGGTGTCCTTGGGGAGGTGAGTGCATAGTGTGTAGGTTGAACTTTTTTTCCTCCCCATTCCAATCATTTCCCTTCACTCCCCCTCACAGTCATAGCTCCAGTGGTATTTCAATCCAGTTAATGTATGTGTGTTGTAAATGTCACTGGGGTTAATCTCTACTGAGCTTTTAAGAAAATAAATCAGCATTCTGACTGATTTGATACTTAAAAAAAAAGTTTCCACCCACTCTTCCTTTCTTCTCTTGACATGGCAGGAGGGGTGTTAAACTCTGGGTGAGCCTTTAGGAAACTATTGGGTATTTGCTGTTAGCCCTGCCAGGTGGCAAAGACCCGCAAGAGTATACAGCTCATTTTTATGGCAGATTAACGAAATAGAAGGATTCCTAAATGAGGGCCTGATCCTGCTGGGTCCTGTCTGTCCCTGCTGATCTCTATTGCAGATTTGAAAAAGATGAAGAATTTAAATGAAAGAAAGCAGCAGAGGCAGAGTGTGGCGTGGGATTCCAAAACTTCGAGCTGTGTGCAACGTAGCCTCTGTCAATTCCTAAAGTTGCATTTTCTGCCTTTGGATTTACATTTGTGGCTTTTCTGGAAGGAGGGTTTCCACAGCCACCTGCCTGGATCAGCTCCCAGGATGCTGGGCCTGCCCCAAGATATGGACAGAGTGGGCAGCAGGAAGTAGAACAGTCCTTGTAGGTGAACAGCGCTTGTAGGTGTCAGTGAGCCCCAAGCCAGGCAGTTGTGCTGTGTATGGGGAGGGGGATCACAGTGCACATGATGCCAGCTGCTGCAAAACTGACCTAGGCTTTCCGAAAGGATGCTAAGTATTGTGCCCGTGGTTTTCTTGAGAGATAAGCCTCCAGCAACCAAACAGGTAAATAAAGCAGCTGTGTTCTGCACACCCCGTATGCGTCAAAGAATTTGACTCCCTCTCTTCATACTCAGAAAATATTAGCACCTATACATTAGAGATGGAGAGGCTTAATAAAAGGGCTGGCATATGACTGTTGGTGATAATCTGTCACAAAATCAGGAATGGAACGTTACAACTTGGGAGTGTGATTGTACGTACAGCACGCCCCGTGATACTTGCATTGAGCCCCAGGCTGAGAAACCCCATTAAGAGGAGGTGTCACAAAACTCCAGGCTGCTCAAGCTCCCAGATGGGTTACGCTGTCCCCCAGCTCAGTCCCAGATGATAACAGTGGTTTCTGTGAATCAACTAATTCATTCTTGAAACTTTCCATTCACTTTACCTTCTTCTGCAAAAGTCTGGCGGTATCAAGACGTGAAGCTTTTCTAAAGCAGATTGAAGATAAAGTACCAAAAAAAACCTCCCAACTCATTCTCTCTAAATAACCTACATGCCCAGAAAACTAAATACGCGGTGAATACACAATTTAAGGAAAATGAATCTACTTCTGTCCCCAAAAGCACAGCAAACCTAGGGGATGTAGCTTGGCTTCCTGTATTTGCATTTCCTCCACACAATGAGTGGATCTAGTTACATTTGTTTCACCTTTCAGCTATTTCTCCAATTTTCCTTTCTGAATGGAGGAATTTATCCCTTTTTTTTCTCCCAGAGTCAATGCTGGGGAGGGAAGCAAAGAAGTTATCAAAGGGGGGAGGGTAGGGAGAACAGCCTCGCCAGAGCTAAGGCTGTAATTACTTTAGAAACATAAAGGTCTATTCTCTCATTGCTGAAAAAGGGGAATTACACACATAACTTCCATTAGCATTAATGGGACTCACCTACATAAATCCCTGGTACATCAATGGGTGAATAGATCCCGTATAACTATAGGTACTGTTTACTCAAAGGAAGTGTGTACCAAAGCAGACTGCCTAAATCAGGATAGAGTGGGTGAAAGCTCTACCTTACTCATTTCATTGTCATTTGCTCTTGAAGGGCAATTATCAAGAAATTATTAGGTAGTGGCATCTTAATATCATGCTCTCCTGCCTTTTTACTTCTTGTCTGACAAAGGCAAAAGCTGACAGAATGTAAAATATTTTCCTAATGGGTTTTTTCCTACTTGTTTTCCTGTTACCCAACCACGTTAGTTTTTCTGCAAACAGGCGTACATCATTTGCATTTGTTCTCCTCCGCTGTCTCTGAACATGATTATGAAGGCTGGCATGATTTATAGCCAGTAATGTACTCAAGGACTTTATCTCTTTTTCTTTTCATGGGTATACAAGAGAAATAATTTGCTTGGGCACTTTTATTTGCTTGTTTGTTTGTTTTCAAATCAGTTCGCTGTTCAGAATGGCCAGGTGAATGTCTTGCATGAGCATCTCTCCAGAGACAGTGTACAGCAGGGGTTTAGTGTTTGCCATTTCTGTAGCACAGAGCACAAACTCTCGCTGGATGAGTGCAAGCACACAAAAGAAGAGAACTGGCAGCACCAGCTATCCATGATACGTTGCACTGCTCCTGATTTTAGACTGATAGGACAAGAACAAGGATTATTTAGAATGATTCAGGAACTACAAACCCCTGCCTGAAATTTTACGGCTCTAAGAGTTACCCTTCAGCTGCCTGCTCAGCTACACGTCTCTCCTTCCTTCCTTGCTCTTCCATGGTCTGTAGGGAGCTCGCTGCCTGCTTAGATGCTTCTTTGCTGTGTGGATTTGGATGTGAATATCACCGCCTGCTTTACTGAGGACGCTATCTCTCTGTGAGGGATTCTTTAGCCAGTCTGAGGTGCTATGCATCCCATCCAAGCACGGTAGCATCCAAGGTAGTCATCCTTTGCTCAAAGAGTGACCAATTTCTATTACTAAACATAAGGACAAAAGGAGGAGCAGCAGAAAATGAAATCTATATCAGCTTGGGCCTGGTGCACACACCAGGGACCAGAGTAGATGGCAGGCTAGGATTTAAAAGGCAACACAGCTAATGTGAGTGGCATGAGTCAGATCAATATATCATATTTGGAGAGGGAAATCGTTCAGGTCAGTCTTGCAGTTCTTTCAGGCGTCTGCAGAGATCATATCACATCTATTTAAAATGTGAAGCTCCTGGTTCTGCAAGTCAGAGGCAATAATCTCACTGACTTTGATGAGGGCAGAGTTTCACCCACTGTCAAGATGCAGTGTGAAGATGGGAGCTCTCATGTTGCCTTGTTTCATTCTTTGCAGCTGCCCTTTAGATGATTCCCCTTTGAAACAAAGGTATTACCCTGGCTGTACAAGTAACACCTGCACGGGTCAGTAACAGTGTGCCTAAGGACTGCAGAGGTCACCCTGCCTGGTTCCTGGGTGCCATCCTGCAGGCAGCACAGCCAGGAGCAGGGCCAACAATGAGGGAGAGATTTTGGGAGAACCAAAACATGCTGTGGTTAGAAGCAAGCATCCTGCAAAGGTCTTACAATTCATCTGCTTAGCACAGCAAGTAGCCATTTGAAGCATACAGTATTGACATTGCTCGGAAGCATTAACTTACCCTCTTGTTTTGGGCTGTTTATTTTTATGGTGAGCTTCTGCATCTCCTGGAAGCTCCTCATAAAGGCACCTGTGCCCAGATTCTATGTAAGTAGTGATCAGCCAGGAACAATATTTTAGGTATGCTATTTTTGTCTTCTTAAGAATAGAAAACTGCTGTGTCATCCAAGAGTGATCATAATAAGAACCAGATACAAAACAAACTACGATTAATATAAAGCAATGCTTTAGCTAGTTCAGCATCACAGAAATACCTTTCTTCATACAAAACAGCTAACAAACCTTATGTTCTCTTCAAAATATCGTGACACATTTTGGTCCCCAGATGATGTAGTTCTTTGTGTGTCAGATCCACGAAACCTCCCAGGAGCAAGTAATACAGGTTGGCTTTGTTGGTGATTATAGATACCACATTTGTGCACAACTGCAGTAGATGCTTATCAGACAAGTAACCCTCATCTCAAAGAGGTCACCTGAATAGACAAGGGTGGGCTGCTACACAGACACAGCTGTGAGAAAGTCCTTCTCTGAGGAGCAGAGCAGCAACTAGGAGGTGATCACAGACTGTTGTGCCCTAAGGGGGCAGAGGGTCTTGCTGTCATTGCTGTCAGACAGCTGTAGAGCTTGGATTCATACCAGTTCCCTGGCCTCCAGGTCCAGTGCTGCGGTCACAAATCCATCTCCAAGCTACCACATGGAATTAAATAGTTTATAAACCCAAGAATCGAGTAATTAATTGCATCCTCCCCCTCCCTTTTATTTTATCATGGAGTTGCCTCGTTTTCAATCTAAGTTCTGCAGAAAATGACCTGTCAATCTATGAGAAATAGCAAGAGTCAAAAGCAAATATATGCACTATATGCAGTAAAAAGACCTCTTAAAAATACATGTAATTAGTTGGGGGGAAAAAAAAAAAGCTATTTAATTTTTCACTTATACAGTCATTTCAAAAAAGGATTTAGGCCATATGACATATTTTCCCATAATACAAATCCTATTGACAGAAATAAACCGCAAATGTAACCGCTAATAAATCTCTCCTCCTCTGAGAATAGCTCCTGCCACCAGACATCTCGCTGATGCCAGCTTGGGGCTTTTGATTCCTCCTAAAAATGCATGCTTGTGCCCTTTGCACACTACTACCACTCCTTAACATTTCTTCCAAGCGAGCAGAACCACTTCAATTTTGGGGTTTAACTTGTAAAGACAAATAAAAGCTGCCCCACTTTAGCAATATTCCTCAGCCAACAAAGACTGTGATGCCAGTTGCTGGTCTCAGCCATAATTATTGAACCATTTTTTCCTTTAGAAACACACAATTATTGAATTCATTGTAGACATACTGTATGTACTAACTTAATTTTAGCCGTATAATCTCATAATGGACATCAATGAATAGAGGATTAGTCAAAACCTATTAATAAAGAGATATAACGGGCCCTTCGATATTTTCTTTCAAAAGGCACAGTAAGCTTCAAGTTCTGCTTCTGGAGCCAAGTCTAAGTACCCTGCCTGCGTAGTGGGCATCGCAGCAGGGGCAAGAGGGAGAAATCACTCCCTTTAAATTGTGGATTAGAAGAATATTTACCTCGCAGTTCTGCCTGTAGCTTTAATTTTGCAGCAACAGCCTTGCCTTAGCATCTCCCTTCTTCCAGGTCCCCAGAATCCTCCTGGGGGCGATGCGTGAATCATGTCCCAGGCTCCCATGAGTTTGCATGGGAACGTGTGGTCTGTAGGGGTGTGAGGGCTGTGACTGCATGGGGCTGGGCTGGCGCTATGATGGCATGCCAGCAGCAGAGATGAGTAGGTCGACCTGTACCCTGAATGCTGGCAGTAGAGCACAGGTGTCCAAGTGTGCTGAACTACAGCGGAGCACACAGTGAACGGGAAACTTCTTTTACTGTGTGTGAGCTAACACGTACATGTTTAGACCTTAGGATGAATAAAAGCTTCAAGTAATTCACGCAGGAACTTCCCCTGAAGGTCTGGTCCAGTGCATAAAAACCTGCTAACTACTGGAATGGGACTGGAGCGTAGGTGAGCTACATTTAAAATGTATTTTAAAATATATTGGAAATTGGTTTCAAAAACGAGGTCCATGAATAGAGAAATAGCCACCATCCTTATTTTGTACATTATTCATTCATCATCCTTTTCAACATCGAACGACTTCACCATCTTCTGAAGAAGTCAGGACCCCTCCCACCCCTCTAATGCCATTCCAAGGACAGACCAAGGATTTATTTGGGAAGATTACACAGTGCTGAAGAAACTGTCTGTCCTTCCCAGCCCATACTCGACGGCTTCATCCCGCCTGGAAGAGAATGGAGGTAAGAACCTTAAAAAACATCCTACAGCACAAGGCAGGACCGTAGGAGCGTGTTATTCCTGAGGTCTGATGGCAGCTTCTGCATGATGGCAGAGGCAGCCCTGTACAGCATGTAGAAGTGCTGGCTGGACACTGCAGTACTTAAGAACTGCTGGCAGAGCTGAGGGGCAATAGCTGTCACTTTATTCTGCACACTTAACTCCTATTAGTATTAATAGAGCTGCACACAAGCAGTGAGAGCAGATCATGGCCTGCAGCTATTTATATATTTCTGCCTCATCTCTTGTATTTTATGGCATTGTTAATTGGTGTCACCCATAAGCTTGCAGTCATTGTGTTCCTATTTTGACATACAGAGGAGTGCGCACGTGAAATTTGATAAAGGTAAATGGGAAGCATACATTTTGAACTGAAGTGTAGTCTTCAATGAGGGAAGTGAATTTCCTTAAGTAAACGCTGCTGCTGCACAGCCCCTGCTCCCAGTCTCCGTGTGGCCCCAAGAGCTGCTTTTTGTAGGCTGCTGGTGCCCTCACCATCTTGTGCAGAACTTGTTTATTTGTATTGCAGTGGCACTTAGAGCTTCCCGAGGAGTGAGATCCATTGTGCTGTGTGCTGGGCACACAGCTGAATTGGAACGAGCACGGCTTTCTCTGTGAGTGCTCTAGAGAGAGAATAGATCATTAAGGTCACTTGTTTTCCTTACAGAGGCCAAGGCAGGATTGATTCCTACGTTATATTCTATCTGTGCATGTATTTTTCCTTCCCAGTTCCAAATAGCCAAGGCACCAAGACATTACTGACTTCTCCTAAGAGATTCCTCTGCTACTCAGACATCTCATTCAGGCAAAGTTTTGCCTGAATTCTTTAAGTCCACTTTTAAAAAATTCAGTCTATTATATCCAGACAGGGAAAATTCATGCAGAGAAGGAAGCTTGTTGCAGCGGGAAAGGAAACCTCGGCCTCAGCGAGTGCAAAGAAAGGATTGGAGGAGGCAGCCTGAGTCAACCACCAGAAGGGTCTCACCAGCTCTTTCTACCTCCACCCACTTCCAGACACTCCTGGACATGTTTGAGACAGAACCATTGAATCCATTCAGCACTACAGCATTGTATCCATTCAGGGAAATGCACTTCAACAGGGCAACCGCCCTTAAAAACAGACCCATTGTTTCTTGTAAAAGCCTCATTGAAATCTGCGCATATAACTGGCTGCTGTTTTTGAGTTAGCTATACTTGCATGTTACTGATTTGAAAGTGAATGCTCTTTGGAGGGTTATTTTGCTTGAAATACAGCTCCTCAACAAAATGTTCCTCCTTTCTTCAATAATATCGTTGTGGAGATTCCTTCCTTTGGAAAGATGATCAATACAGCTTTGTGAACCAGGATCTGTTATGAATTTGTGTCAGTAAGAAATCAGATCGCTGGTTTAAGGAATCTCACAATTCTTTCTCTTCGTGTTTGCACTTTTACTAAAAAGCAGTTTTACCTGACTTGCCCTCCAGAAAAAGACACAATCACACAAGAACGCATATATTCATTAAAAGGCTACTCCTGCATGCTGTCAATAAACAGTAAGGGTGGCTAGGCTAGCAAGAGTTGCTTCCCAAGGAACAAGGAAGAGGTATTCTGCACGCTGCATTTTTTGCTACCATAGAGTCTTGGCAGTAGCAGATTTGAAGTCCTAGCGATGCAAGCACTGAATAAAAACTACAGCAGAGCCAGCAACTAGACCCAGTGACACTCATTCCTCCAGGTGACAGTGCAGGGCAGGAGGGCAGGACATAGCAGGTCTGTGAAGCATAGGTCATGACTACATTTACCAAGGTTCTAGTTTGTTTCATTAATGATACATAGAATTCTCCCAAACTGTCAAAATTATCAGATGTTGTAAATGAAACCCTGCAAATACTTGTCATGTTTAAAATAAATAGCATGCCAGCCTTCACTTCTTTTGATACACCAATAACAGTGATCAGCAACTTGTATTTAGCATGCTTGGACCTTAGTCCAAGCTGGTGCTTCTTTCAAGATACAGCTGTAGTCTGGGGAGGTAACACACCACATGAGTACCCTCCAGCCCCCTAAAAGGGGTTGCACCTACGGCCCATGGATCAGGTACCTCTGCATCCTCACTTCATATGGCTCCTAGCTGTATGGGTTTTTTTTCTAAAGAGCTATTTCTGCATATGATGGAGCAGTGGGCTGAGACTGGCTTCCCAGGTGTGTTAGGAAAAACACATTCAGCTTTCAGTGAGGGGAGAAATTTCCATCTCCACTTTCAAATGAAGGGTTAAACAAACCTGTGGCAAATTTGAGTGCTTCACAGAATGTGGTAATGGAGTTGATGCCATGTGGATGGCAGAAAGTGTACACGATATTGGCCAGTTGTTTGATACTGCCACTCTAAAGGCCCCAAGAATTAGACCAATTTCACAGTAGAAGAGGTGCCTGTTTCTCACATTTTCTTTCACAGTTGGAGTCCTGGTCACTTGTTGATCTTCTGTCCTCATAAAATCTTTCCAGTTCATTTAAAAGTTGGCTCTCTTGTGCATTTCCTAAATTCTTTTTGAAGCACAAGGTTTGAAATGCTTCCATACTTCTGAGACCCAAAAGGCAAAACTAGAAACTGAGCACCTTGACCCCAAAGGCCTTACGATGCCACATACAGTCGGACAGAATTTGTTGTAAATGGGGCTGCAGGATCATGCTCCAGTATTTAGCACCAGATAAATGGTAGCTTGTACTTCAAGCTTTCCCTTCAGCTTTCTCTAGTGCAGTTCTGCAATACAAGCTTGAAGTTCTCCACTGCAGAATTCCTAAACATCCTTTTTAAAAAAATTGTTCTCCTGTAAAAAATAACCAACCATAAGGGCTGGCAAATTATTTCCTGCTCATAAGAATATTTCTTCTATGTAATTTTAGAAAATATTACTACTCTTTTTCTCTTTTTTTTTTTTTTTTTCCTAGCACGATCAATGAAAATAGAGGTGCTGACTGTGCTACTCTCCTTTTTCCCTCTCTCAGTGCACTCTGTGTTCAGCTATGCTTGGAACTGTGTTTGTTACAAAGCGATAGGCTACATTATATTAACTAGTGATCATTTAGTGAGTATTCTACTTCAGCCAAAGTCCAGTGTTTCAGCTGACCTGCAGTTGGTAAGTTATAGAATGCATTGCTCCAAAAGCAAATTTTCTTTGACATCTCTTTAAATTGTTAGGTAGTCTAAAGCACAGCACCTCATATATACTGAATCCCATTGAGTTCTGGACCTGAATCCCGAATGCAGAGGAAAATTTGTCCATTCTTAATAAACATTTCCAACTACGGAAAAATGATAAATGCAAGTCCTATACCCCTTTGCTCCACCAGCTCTAGAAAAGTACTGTAAAATCTTCCAGCAGATGAACTCTTACATTAATTGAGACTAAAGATATTTCTTGCTAGTGTTGTTGCGAGACGTATTAAAAGGAACAAACTCATTTGATTGGTATTCAAGAACTGTCAGGAATTAATAGATTTGATATTAACCCATACACAGTTGGGTAATCCCCATGCTGTGCCAACTGCCACTGCCTGCCAAATCAAACTCTGCAAGTACAGAAGTCCTCCACCTTCTTAATCTGCAGCTGTTAAACAGGAAGCACATCATATATAAGAATTGTATCTTACATAAGCTGAATTAGGTTTTCTCTTTCTGATATTTGTGACCTCTTGCCTCTAATGCTACAATCTTCACACATCCAGAACTTACAGTAGGACATCTAATAATTCTGTGTGAAAAGTCAAGAAAATCCTAGCTGAAACTTTGTTGTCTCTGGCTTTGAATCTTAAGCAATGAAGTTTAGGGTAAACAGGGTAAAAATACTCAGTTTTTCACCAGTTACTGCACCAGAGCCATTTCAGGATCTTGATTGAAAGAGACCATACTTCCCATCTACATACTTTAGGGAGCCATGTAGGGGCAGAAATACTTCCTCAAGGACCCCTCCATGTTGATGCAGCTTACAGGAAATAAATTGCTTTATGCTTTTATTCCTTTACTATTACCTGTCTGTCCTGGATTTGTTCTGCTGTTGGAATTCTCACTGCTTTGGCCAACAGAATTGAACATGGCTAATCTTAATTGTCACTGAAATTCTCTATTTTGCCTTCTGTGCTATCTGCATAAGCATGCCAATTAGTCAGGTAGTTTAGGCTGTTTCAAGGACTCTCTTAGCAGAAGCATGTTTATGTATAAATATATCCAGCAAGTTAACTTCCTGGAAGCTCTCAAACAACTGAACTCCTTAAATCTCTTTTTCATTAATATAGTCTCATGGAAGTTAACAATTGTATTTAATAGTGGTGTTGTATCCACAGGTAGAAAATCATCATTTATCTTGGTATTAATATAAACTAGCATTACAGTTTATTAAATAGCTTGATGTTGAAGCTATAGTTTTCAGCATTTACTGTATGCTGAAGTAGAGAAAAGCAGTTTATTGTTGTTATTCATATTAAAGCAGTGCTCACTGACTAGCCTAATTATGTGAATACATAGCAGGAGTGAGTTTATACCTGCAAATGGTATCAACGAGCGCGGGAGGAGAACATATAGGGAAAACAAATGGACAAAGCACTAGAACCGGGGCTTTGTGAATGCCAACCTAGGTCTGCACAGTCCGGCCCGACCGACCGTCACAGTGCGATATTCCTAGCAGATTCCCAGACACAGCTATAGGGCTGGAAAGAGCAGCGGAGGCTTCGGATTGAAGCCCCTGAGGCCCCGCGCACACGCGGGGATGCGGCCACGCGGCGGGGCGGGCGCTGTCCGCGGTGCTGAGCCCGTGCGGCGCCCGGGGTCCGCGCCTCCACCTCCCTGTGCGCGGCCCGGCGGTGCTCCGCTTCTCCCCGTGCGCAGGGGAAAAGCTTCGCTGTCACGTTTCTTGCACCTGTGTTTGGTGGAGCTGGCCATGGATATGCTGTCAGGTCTCAAGTTAAGAGATGTCTATGCCTTCATCATGCTCCCTGTGGAGAAAGACAACGCAAAGTCCAACAGAAGACTACCAGACACAACTGGGCCTGCTACACTGCATGGGAGCAGGCTTCTCTCTGAACATGCATAAAGGAGACATTTTTGATATTGTTATTAATTTTTTCATAGCATCACTGTTGCTCAGGACACTTGTACAAAAATTTTGTCTGAAAGTGTGATACCTTTGTCCTCGTTGGCTGAGCTGGTGCTCTGAAGGACTGCATTGTGTCTTTCCCATCTAGATTCGTGCGCCTGACTGTCCTACAGGTGAAAAGGCAGAGATAAAGCTCAAATCTTAGTTTTTATACTAATTATATCCTGACGGATGCAAGGTTTGACTCACAGAAGTGTTTTCTATCAGTAACAACATCTTATCATTGAAACAGTATTCACTGTCCCCCAATGCTCACAGTGGGTAATTACATACTCAGAACTGACATTCAAGGAAAGAGATTCCTAGGGACATAGCCTGAAGAGCACAATTTCAGCATCTTCCATTAAGATTAAGGCTTTTCTTCATCACTAGTTTTGAAGCAGATTTATAGCAAATGTTATATACATTGAGATACGTGTTGCATGCAGTTCTGGGCTCCACAATATAAAAGGGATGTTAAAGTCTTTGAAAGCATCCAGAGGAGGGCAACAAGGCTGGTAAAGGGCTGAGGACACTTGAGTTGTCTAGTCTGGAGAAGAGATGGCTGAGAGGCCTGTTGTATTATATTGCGTTGTGTTGCATTGTATTCTATTCTACCCTATTCTATCCTATTCATCTTTTCCCTGTTAATCCAGTCTGCTCAAACAGCTTTCGTGTGTTTGTTCTCAGTGTTGAACATTTTTCTTAGGCATTGAAGATGTTCCATAGAAGAGTTTCACTAGCTGATTAGATGGCCAATAGAGATTTCTTCTTCCATATATAAATCTTAGACCTTCTGTGAAGGTCTGTGCGAACAGTACAAAGCTTTTCCCTAGAGCACCTTTGCTGGTAGATCTGCCATGATTCTGGATAAAAACTTCATTATCTCATATTGGAAATCAAATATAGCCTAATGTATAAGCCGAAAATACAGCTTATATGGCTGATGCTTTCTCTTTGCAAAGGATAAATTTCACACATAATTTTAAATCAGTTCCCCTAGATTTTTACTCACTTGTATCTCCCAATGCACTTTAAAAAGAAAAGTGGTTATAAACACAAATTGCCTATATTAAGACAGAAGCATTAGTGTCATCTGTGTAGATCATCTGCTCATAAAGCACTATTTAAATTCTATCTGACAAGGGATCTGATTTCATCAAGTAAATCAATAGGAGAATTGGCAAGTCAGAGTGAAGCAGATAAACACACTGAGTTTCTCAGGATCTTGTACATGCTGAAGGGTAAGTAACTCATTTATCTCACACTATTTTCTGCAAGCCTGCATCAGAACTATGCCAATAGAATAAAGTATTAAGTATGTGCCAGAACATATTTACGTGGGAGTGTATATCAGCTCTCTTAGTAAATAATAATGATGACAGTAAGGATATCTAAAAAGACACAATGCATTAAGAAAAAATAAGCGTAATCCCTTTTCATTAAAAATGTTTCACTCCATGGGGCCAGTAATCCAAGACTGTTTTCACAAGACTCTGTTGTTTTAACAGCTGTGGCCATGGTATGAAGTTTCACATTTGTAGCTTGAGCACAATTAAAGTCCTCCTCAACACCTGATGAAATGGGTTCTTATTTACTAATTCATCTCAGTAATCAGGTGATCTAGAGGATGCTTGTAAAGCTGTGTCCAGAGAAGTGTAGAGATTATCTTGGAGTGTGCACTCAGAATGGCTAGGATTGCCTGTTTATCCCCAGTTAGCTCCCTGTGGAAACAGACACTTCCTTCTACCTTCTTCTCATTTCCATTTAGGATTAAGTTCATGAAATTGTTCAAAGGCCTCGAGGAGATTATGACCATATAGCAGTAGGCACTGTTTAGAGGTTTTAAATTAAAAAGAACAGGCATGAAAAGAAGGAAAGGAAGAAAGATGAGGCTAGTATCAGGAAATGACTGACTATAGTGGTTGTTAAATTTGTTTTGACTGAAACAAGGACTGTTCTCCTGTTCTTAATTTCTCCTGCTTCTTCTAGAGCCAAGAAGACATCCTTCCATGCTTCTGTACACACAGTCCTGTCCTTCACTGACCACTCTATGACAACATTTTTGTATGCAGGGTGAGGGCCACTTTTGTTTGACATTTTGAAAGGCAATCTTCAGCTTTTTCCTAGAAGTGGTCTCAGTAACCTTCCTGAGTTCTGTCCATTCTAGGTCACTTCCTTCCAATGTCCACTCTAAATCCCTGAAGCCGCAGCTCCTGACTTGCCAACATGATGCTTCCCAGCATGAGTTTATTTTTATACCTCTGCATTTTCTGTGTTCTAAAATAAGACAAAACTAGAGAAGGAAGTTTAAAAATATAAGAGTGCCATGAGGCTTCCTTGCAAAATGTTCTGCAAATTCATGGGTGTCACCCAGCACAGACAGGCTAATGGAAAGAGAATCACTGAATCAGAGAATGGCTTGGATTGGAAGGAACCTTAAAGATCTAGTTCCAATGCCATTGATTCAGAATCACTGAATACAAAAGGAATACCAAATGGCTTAGCTTTGTGCGGAATGGGTTGTGTTATTTGTCCTCTGCTACACCTGCTTCATGGGATAGCTGCTTCAGCTGAAAGTCAGAAATGCCATTTCCTTCACTCCGGCTCTGGCAGCTCAGAAGATGTGCCCTGTGATCCAGCCCTCTTGAGTTGGTCGTAACACCATGTGTCAGGCAAAGGTTTGTGTTCTGGGTGAGTCCCTACAGATGAGATGTTTTCATCTTTGCTCACAGCAGGGGGATCAAACAGAAGAATGGGATGCAGAGTTGAAGGAAAAAAAAAAAAAGCTCTGGGAATTCGTTATTTTTGTGGGATTTTTTTTTTTTTTTCCACAGAGAGAACAAAAAAGAGAAGGCAGCCCTCTCGGCAAACAGTTACATTAAGTGCAGTTTGTAAGAATCACGTATGAAAAGAAGTTGAAAGGATTTCGATTGTTCATATAGAAAGGAGACGAAGGAGAGGCAACGTGTAAAAGAGAATTAAAAAGGAAGGAAGTTGTTTCAGAAGGTAGCTTGTGAAATCTGCATCGCCTGCTTCTAATGACGGAACAAGGGAGCAGTCACACTGCCACAGAGTAGAAGATGGATATGCAAAATGTGATTTTTCTTCTCTGTATGATTGACCGTGCAACTCACTGCCACTAGAAGCGTTTAAGACAACGTACAAATTAGAGTCATTCACTTCTATAGATACGAACAACAGCGCTAACTGTAACAACAACACGTAGAAGCGATAACACTGTGCTTAAATTTACTCAGTACTTATCAGAAGAAAATTAACGCGGGGAATAAGCTGCATATTGAAGGCTTCTTACCTCTGTGTCAGCAACGTTTCGCGTTGGCTCCTGCCAGACAGCACTCAGGACCACGGCTGCGATGCAGGGTCACGGTCCGTACTATGGCTGCTGCATAGACAGCATTACATCGATGGATTTCACTTTCGCTTCCCTGGTAATTTTGTTAAACACTTGCCAGTGACTGCGATTTGATTCTGTTCAAGAGTTATTCTTTTGAAGTGTTTTTCTTTTCTCTAAAGAAATAAAATACTCTGAAGTTAATCAGGGACCTTGTGTGCTTTTTTACATGTCACAAGGTCATGTATCTCAGGCTGATGACAGGGTTGCAAATGGAGACAAAGTGGCCAGAGGCTGCACTAATCCCTGGCATGAGGGAAGTGGAGGAGCAGCAAATAAAGCAGGGCCTATGTTAAGTGGGTGGACAAATGCTTTTGAAAAACCCCTCCAAATAGACTAATTCCTCTTCCCCCTGCATGGACCTGGCGAACATTGTCTTGTGTTCACCCTGGAGCTGATCCTGGGAGTTGTACCCTCCTGAGAGCCGCAGGACCAGACACTGTGTGATGTACCTGTGAAATAGTCCTCAGATTCAGCAGAACCAGCTGTGATAACCTGAGCAGCCCTTTCTTTTGTTGTTGCTTCATCACCCTGAGTAAGTGCAGCTGCTGCTGAAGTTTGATAAGGCCTGCCTGCCACAGAAACTTCCCCTATTTCCTTCAAAAATCACACTGGAGATAGGTTTATATCTTGTTTACTTGCTTTACTACTAAATATTCCTCAGTTTAAGCTCAGGTGCAGGGATGGATACAAATAAAAATTCCACATGAGACGTAGCATAACGCTTTTAGCAGCAGGTACTTCCAAGAGGGAGGTTTGTGTTTGTTGCTCTAGGAGGAAGAAATTCAACACATCAACACAAGCAGGCAGCGTGCCTGGCTCGGAACAGCACTGATGCAGTTGGCAAAGAAAGGAAATGGGGCTATCATTTGTCAGCAGTTTGGTTCAGACATACAGTACATATGGATGTGTGTGAGCATGACTTCTAACTTCTCTATGCAGCAACACAGCCACAGGTGGCATTCCTCTCACTTTTTACTGAAATCAGGTGAACGTGCTCTAGTTTTTCCACCTACAAAAAGGGGGAACCCCACGGATTTGAGGTGTGGGGAGTTTAAATACAAACAAATCATCTCCTTCCCTGGTGGGGTGCAGTGTATGACATTTCCTCTACCTCCAGCCCCAGTGCAGTCTCCATAAGAAAGCTGGGGCAGGCGGGATTTGGAGCCAAGAAAAAAATAAAAACGTATTAGGAAAAAGAAGAACGTCTCAAAGTATTTCTTTTACTTGAATGCTTAGACAAGACTCCACTGCAGCTAGCGGCACATCCTTATTCAGAAATATTTGTAAACAATTAACAATATAATAAAAAAATATTTACTTTTCGTGTGTACACTGAGGAGGACTGTAAAACTGCACAATAAGGATTGCAGCCACGGTGTTGGTGCAGACTATTGAGCTTGACAGTGGCTTAAATAGTCCTAGGTGAGGAGCAGACAGCTTTCACTGAACATGGCTCCAGCCCTTGGACTGGGGAGGAAAAGGGGCCTCGCAGAGCCGTATGAGGAGGCAGAAACACCCAGCTGAAAAACATAAAGTAGCAGAGAAATCCCTGCTTGGGCTGAAGGCACACGAGCAGCCCTGGCAAGGAGCACTGCCGCTCATGTCCCCATCTGGCAGTGGGTTTCAGTGAGGAATTGGTCCCCAACAAAGCAGACAGGTCCCTGTGGTACGAGGTGAACCCATCACACTGGTTTGGGGGCCCAGGGATGGTGGTCGCCTCCTCGGTGAAGGCAGCCAGGGCTGGGCTCCCCATTCTGCATGGGGCCGCGGTGATGCTGCGCCGGCCACACGGGTGAGGCAAAGCCCAAACACCACCATCTCCCGCAGGCAGCTCTGCTTTGCCACACTCCTCTCTTTTCTTACTAACGCTGCTTCCCCTTGCACTTTTTCAACCTTGACCAGCAGTCGCAGTGTTGCTTCTTCAAAAGTCACTTGTGAAACCCTCCTTTACCCACATTGCCTTTCCTCAGTTCATTAAAAAAAAAAAAAAAAAAAGAAACAAAAATAATAATAATAATATTAAAAAATAACCACCATGGCCACCACATCATTCCCTCTTCATCCCATCTGGGACAGGCCCCAGAGCATCCCAGCAGTGCCCCGCTGATGGGACACAGGGAGAGGTGCATTGATGCCCCACAGCAGCCCTGGGGGAGCCAGGAGCTGGGGGGCTTTGAGAAACGTGGGTGCTGCTCACCGCCACTGCCCTGAACCACTCTCAGGGCTGGGCTGCCAAGCGGGAAGGAGGCACCAGCTGCTAAGAAAACCCTTCTAAATAGCCATCATTCCGCACGCCTGTAGACGTGCCTGTGTGCGCGTATGTATTTCTATGCACTTAAAGAGAGAGAAATACACTCGCAGTGTGCCCAGGCCCAGCACCGTGGGGCAGGAGCCGCCCGTGGGCCGGGAGCAACGGGAGGAGCGGGGCCGGAGCGGGGCCGGGGCCGCCGGGCGCTGCGGAAGGAGCGCGGTGTCCGCATCCGGCCCGGCTGCTCGCGGCTCCCGCATCCGCTTCAAAGAAAATAAATTAAAAGTAAATCAATAAAAAATACAAAATTAGGGGAGTTCTGTAAGGATGGGGTTGTTCGTTTGTTTGTTTTTCTGGTGGCAGCGCGAGTGTTCGATCGAGGCAGTTCGGGTGCTACGAATATAAGACGAAAATACACCTAATTCCGTCGTCATATAGATATAATATATTTCACTCTCACCACATAAATACAAAACATCCAAATATCCAAAACATTCAGAACAAAAGTTAGTAGCAAGGGCTCAGCGCTCGGTTCGTTCCGTATTTCCCGACTAGTTGCCTAGAGACTTCCGACGTCAATAATTTACAATAAAATTACTATTTTCTTTCTGTCCAGCTCCTTCTGTCCACTTCTGGTCTATTATTAATTCTATGCACTACAGAAACCGTTCCACTTGTTGTCAGTCTGTTTTTTTTTGGTTACAGTTTGGTGGCACGCATTTATACAGTTTGTAAACGCCATGTGTTAAAGTTTAGAGAAAGAAACTTCAAACCAAAGCAAAGAAATATTATTATTATTATTATTATTATTATTATTTCCCGAAGAATGAAGTAAATACAGAATCCCTTTTCTGGCAAATTCAAGTACTGAAATCGAACGGGAGATCGATGCGGGACGTGGCCGGTGGGATACACGCGGTGGTGGAGAAAACAGCAGCGGGAAGCGGTGGGGATAAGGCCGTTACAGAGATGTATCTTAAAGTACAAAAATAACAACAAAAGATGCGCTTTGTATATTTTACGTTCGTTTTAATTGAAGTGTGAGCGATATCCGAGAGGGTTATTTAGGAGGAAGAACGCTGACGGCTTTGTGATGCGCACTGGAATTGTGTGGAAAAAGAAAAAAAATAAAATCAAAGAGAAGGGGGAAAAAAAATCGACCATCGCAACGGATGTGGGTGCAAATCGAGTCGCGATTCCGTTCTCCCTCTGCGAACTCGTTTAGCAGAGCGGGGCGGAAGGCAAAAAGGGCGTTGCTGCAACCCCCGAGCTGAGCGCGGCTCGGGCACGGCGCGGTGCTGCGTCCCGCCGGGCTCGCAGAGCTCCGTCCGAAGCGGGGATCGGCCGTGGAGCGGAACGGCCGCCGGGAAGTGCCCGGCTCCGGCCAGGGCCGGGCAGCGGTGCCGTGAGGGGGTGTGTAAAGCCAAACCTTTGTGCTTAAGTCACTGAAGTCCGGGGGAAAAAAAAAAAGAAAGAAAAAAAGAAAAACAAAACAAAACAAAACAACCCGGGCATCACCTGGCAGCTCCTCTCACCGAATCCTCTCCGGGCATCAAGCGCCCCGTGCGCTCTCCCTTTCCTACCGAAGCGGACGAACGCACGGACAGACGGCCCCGTGTGGACGGACGGACGGACTGACGGACGCTCCCGGCCCGGCGGGGGCTGCGGGGTCCCCGCTCCGCCCCGGCCCTCTGAAGGAGCCTCACAGAGAGGGACGGAGGGAGGGGGGCATAAATATCGCCACAAATAGATACTATAAATATAAATACGGGGAAGTTACTTCGAGTCAGTCCAGTGCTTTTTTCTCAGCGCTTTCTTTATTGTTGGTCCGGGAGTAGGGCTCGAAGGCGGACGAGCTCAGGTAGCGGGCCGACAGTTCCTGCAAGTTGCCCGCCAGCGAGCCCGCCACGGCCAGCGGCGCGGAGGAGAGCCGCCCCGCCACCGAGCCCAGCAGCGTGGGCACCGGCAGCCCGAAGAGCCCGTGCCCGGCGGCGGCGGCGGCCGCTCCGTGCAGCGCT